>JAQQSW010003484.1:0-14682 GCA_028646575.1 Pseudocheirus occidentalis | reverse complement strand
TGAAAAAAACAGAACTGAAAAGAAAATTTGACACTCAAATATGAGAAGCATGAGAAGGTAAACATGGAAAAGAAATCATAAGGATTTTATTAAAGTTGAACTATTTACATGCCAATATGGAAAAATGATCATTGTAACTTATGAAACTTTTCTCAATATGAGGATATGTGAAGGGAATACAAATGTATATATACATATACATACAGATATGTCTATATAGGAGGATTTATATATGCGTACAAACACATATCTGAGTATGTATATATATGAGTTCATAGAGGGCACAGGATCGATTGAATAGGAAGGGATGATACTTTAAAAGGTGAAATTCTTAGTTGGGAGAGGATTAGAATGAGAGGTGACAGGGATAGACAGAATGGGACTAATCATCTCATATAGAAGAGGCAAGGAATAATTCTTACAATGGAGGGGAAGAACAGGAAGGCAAAAGGGAAAGGGTCAAACTTACTCTTATTGAATTTGGCTTAGGGAAGGAATGACATAAACTCTAAACTGGGTATCTTGCCACACAGGAAGGATGGGGATGTGAGGTGGGATGATGGAGGGCAGGGCAGGGTTGCTGGAAGTACACACTTCTGTAAAAGGACAGAGTCAAGGTAGAGAATAAAAGAAGGGGGCTGGTGGGATAGAAAGAAGGGACATATAATCAGTCTCTCACAATAGGCCCACTGTGGAGATGTTCTGCATAATTATACATGTACATCCTGTATTTAATTCCTTGTCCTTCCAGTGAGGGTGGGTGATGAGGGAGGAAGGGAAAGAATCTAGAATATAAAGTTCTATAATCAATTGTTTTATATATATATATATATATATATATATATATATTTCTTATCCTTATTTTTATTCTTATTAACTACATCCAACTGGGAATTAAGATATACAGGCACTGTGGTAGGGAGATCCATCGTGCCCTACTGGAAAGTCAGAGGGGCCAGGGGGAGGATATATGAGAAAACAGACTGGGGGAGAGATTGTATGGTGGGATGGCTGCTTTGAAGTGTTGGGTAGGGGAAAGGTTAGGGTTAAATTTGTAACTCAAAATCTCACGGAAATGAATGATGTAAAGAAGAAAATAAATAATATTTTTATTAAAAAAAAGTAAGAGAACTAGTAAAGTAAGTTATGAAACCAGGACTAGAAATCCATTACTCTTTCCAGTATAGCAAACTGACTCTTTATGATACATAGTTTGTTAATTGGTACCTTTTAATTTATGGTCCCTTTAAATTGTTTTTTTTTTGGATAAGCAGCTCACGTTAAAATGAATGATTGAATGAATGATGCATTTATTAATCCCTTTCTATGTGAAAAGCACTATGCTAAATATTAAATGATCAAATAGAATATCAAGACACTTTCTGCACTCATAGAGTTTACATTTTAATGGGGAGACAACACATATGGACAATCTCTTGGTCCTTAAGGTGCAGTTGAAAAGTAGATGTTGATACTTCTTCTTCATGGCCATTTCCGTTGTTAAAATGATATAAGTTTCTGAATCATTTGATGGTGCAAAGGACTTCGGTGGAACAATTTTTTTTCTTCTTGGGTCCTTAACAAGTTTTGCTTGGAGTAAGAACAGTTTTCCAGCTGCCAGCCCACAGAGTTGCTTCCCAGGATGATGTCTAGGAGGGATTGATCAAAAGCAGGATAGATGGCTTTGGGGCCACACCCAGACCATCTCAAATATCTCCTGATTTGCCACCTAGCTGCATCCATTTTGGATATCTTTGACTTCTATACCATCCCCCTCAGCATCCAATAAGTCTTGGCAGTCACGTCTCATCAATACTTTCTACCTATCAAAGTCAAAGTTAGAGAAAGGAAAGACATCTCAGATATTTCCTCATTTTCCACTTGGCTATACTCATTTTGAACTGCTTCAAATTATCTGCAATGTACCTATACTGTAATCATTCTCTCTCCTCTATACATACTTCCCTCTTCAGCTTTGAGTGTTATCTTCTTCCATTAGATTGTAAGTTCCTTCAGGGCAGGAATTGTCTTTTTCTTTATTTTTATCTTTAGCACCTAGAACAATGCATAGAGTAGGCATCTGATAGATGTTTATAGACTAAATATTTATTTCTTGGCCCAGGTCTCATGTGCCTAATTGCCTATTGCTGGTGGGGATGAAGAAGGCACCACCCACAATAATTTCTCCCTTTAATAATGATCTTAGGGGCTGGATTATAAGTAGGTCTGGCAGGTGAAAACACTGCCGTTCCCAGGGTTTTGGGGCCCAGGGGGTATTGTTAAGGGTTCAAAAAGTCCAGCACAAAATGCCCCATATAATACTCTCTGGGTGCATTTCCCTCAAGAAGGTCGGCTTGCCTATGGAGCAAAAACGGTGAAACTAATATTTGTAGAAGACCTAAAGATCATATTGTCTTTGATACACTTAGCTTGTTTCTCCCTCTTTCTATCACCTTGCTCTTCTACTGGGACTTACCTACCAATTGGTGAAGACAGAATAGTATTCTTTTACCAGCTCTATTTTAATAGTCTCTGGATCTGTGATGACCAATACAGGCTGTCTGCAATGAAAAACCCTACACACCCCAATGGAACAAATGAACAAATATCAGTCAGCAAGTTCCCACTAGTTTGAAATGTGGTAGTGATTCAAGAATTTAAAGTAAAATTCAATAGAAGAGACAAAATACCCAGTATATACTTAGTTTCTAATCTTGCCTTCAATATTTCTTACCTGTATGACCCTGGACAAGTCACTTAACCTTTTATAGTTTTAGCTGCCAAATCCTTAAATAGTAATAATAGGACTGATGTTGGGAGAATAAAATTAGATAACACATACAAAGTGCTTGGCATACCTTAAAACGCTATAGGAAAGCAATATATTTTGTGCTTTTGTTTTTATTATTGTTGAAGAAGAAAATAAAGTGGTAAATGAGGTCTGAGAAACAAAAGAACCATTCAGAATGAAAGAGAGGAGAGGAGGGCATTTCAGAGACAGAGAACAGTCAGAGCAAAGTCAGAAGACTGAGAATGTTTGAGGTCCAAAGAGCCATTCACTTTTCTAGAGAATAAAGGGGGCAGAGAGGAGTACCAGGAAACGAACCTGGGAAGGTAGGGTGGTAATACACTGAGAAGAGTCTCAAACACAGGGCAATAGAATGTGAACTTTATTCAGGAAGCAATAGGGAGCCAGGAAGGACTTTTGTATAGACAGTGTATGGACATTAATAGATTTATGCACAAGAAAGATTATTCTGGCAATGATATTAAGAATGGACCAGGTAGAATGGAGAGTAAAGGTAGAAGACTTATCAGGAGATGACAATGATAGTCTATTTGAGTGGTGATAACAACTTGTATTAGTGTTGGCATTGGTGCTTGTAAGAATACAGACGGGATTAGAAAGATGTTGCAGAGATGTGATTGACAATTCCATGATCCTAGCTGAGGGAGAAAAAGGAGTTAACATAACTCTCAAGGTTATGTAAAGTAGCTAGTCTGTGCAGAGGATAGAGTTTCTGGCCTGGAGTCAGGAAGACTCCTCTTCCTGAGTTAAAATCTGACCTCAGATACTTACTAGCTGCATGACCCTGGACAAGTTACTTAACCCCATTTGCCTCAGTTTCCTCATCTATAAAATGAGCTAGAGAAAGAAATGGTAAATTACTCCAGTATCTTTGCTAAGAAAACCTTAAAGAGTCAGACATGATTGACAATGTACTTCTAGTTCTAGTAAGGTTATGCAAAGGAAAACCATGTAGATGACTTGAGACAATTACAGCAAGTGACTTGCCCAGGTTCACACATCTAGTAAGTGCCTGAGGCCCAATTTGAGCCTGGGAAGATGTTTTTCTGACTCCAGACCCAGCATTCTATCCCCTGTGCCATCTGACTGCCTGATAGTTTATAGCCCTCCACTATATGGTTATAACATTTAATTTTTGCTGCATATTTCATATTACTTCCCTTCACATAACCTATGTTCCTATAAGTTTGATACTATTGGAAGTTTCTCCAAATTAATACACCAGTTCATATACCTATAATTGTGTTCAGGCTTCAGTTTGAGCCTGGAATATACTTCTTTTACTTCCACTTCAACACAATTCCTACCTTCATTTAAGAGGAAGTTCAGGTATCAGCTCTCAGGGGAAGGAAGTTCTGATTACCCAACATGTTAGTATTCTCTTCCTCATCTACTTATCCTCTATTTAACTTATCTGCATATTTATTTATTTATAGTATTTATTATATTATTGAACTTTATTATATTATTTTATGTTAAGATAAATAATAAAATTAATAACATAATTATAACAATTAACAATTACAATATATAATTATACTATATATAATTATAATATAATAAATATTATATTATTTAACTTATCTGCATAATTCAATGCACATTGTATTCTTCTTTCCCCACAAGAAGAATAAGCAAAAAGCCTGTCTCACTTTTGTTTTTCTATGCAAATGCAAAACTTTCATGTAGTGGGTACTTATTAAATGTGCAATCAATGATACTGAATTGAATTAAAAAGAAAGACAAAAACAGATCCTTGCCGAAGACCTATGTTAAGGGGTTGGAAAAAGAATAAGGAGCCAGTGCAGAAAAAGGGAAGGATTAGGTATAGAGAGTTAAGAAAACTAGGAGAGTGTGATCTCTGTGAAGTCAAGAGAGGAGAGGAGATTATTCAGTAGAAAGGAATTCATTAACAGATTCAGAAAGGATAGCTAAGTGAGGAAATTGTCATAATTGTGTGAACCACATTGACTCCAACTTGTGACTCAATTCTGGAGTTATCTCAGTTCCCTTTCTGTTCACTTGTGGGTCTAGTCCAATTTCTTATAAAAAAAACAACTTTTTTCAGTTATAGGAACTGTGAGAAAACTTTATTGCAGATACTAGAACCTAGCCCTATGTGGTTGGCAAGCTGCACCCCCCTCTTCCTGTTCTTTAGAGACCTTTAATTAAGGACCTACGTTATGCTTACCAGAAATCCAGTCAGATACAAAAATTGATGCAAGGAAATTTCACATGATTGATTATACATCTCAAGTAATTCATATGGCTTATCTGAAAACTGACCCCATACTGGTCAATCAGTTACTACTTCTTTGTTCCCTTGATTGAATATAGACACTTGTTCAGGGGTGTTTTTATTTCTGATTTCAGCAAATTGCACCTATTTGGTCTCCCCTTTCTAACTTGGAAAGCCCCTAATCTTTCATCAAATTAGAAATCATACTACCTATTTTTGTATCTTTATTTTTATCCTATTAATTTTCTTTTAATGCTAATAAATCTCTTCGGGTCCAGTGCTTAACCTGAAAAAGCCTGGTCCCTATTTGTTAAGAAATTGGCATGTGTTGCTTCATAACTCAATATGCTCAGAAGCTTGAACCTTTATTCCCTCAGTTCAGATTTCACCTACCACATAGGTCAAGGAAGACTGAAAAAGGCTGTTGACTTTGACGAACATGAAGTCATTTGTGATCAGAAAAAGCCGTTTCAGAAATCTGACGAAGGTAGGAGTCAAGTTATAAAGGTTTGAGTAGAAAATTAAGGCATCAAAAAAAGAATTTTTTTATATGTTTAGCTATGAAAGGGAGGAGATGAAGTAGCAGTTGGATGTTTTCAAAGGATCAGGTGGACATTTGTATTTTGGAATGAGGTGATGGTCATATTTGAAAGTACTTGTCACAATGTAAGCTTCTTGTGCATAGGGATTTGTAGCCCCAGTGTCCAGCGGTGTCTAGCATATAGTCATAACTTTCCTCCAATTAGAAAGCAGGCTACTTACTTTTATACCCTCATTTTCTCATTTGTTTATGTTTCTGGAATATCATTTTATTATTTACTTTTAATGCGTAAAAATCTGTCTCTCCCTTTACTTGGTGTCGATTGCTAAAACCAAAGGTTCCAATTTGTTATGTAATTGGCATGCATTGCTTAATAAATCCTGTTTTGTTTCCTCTCTTATTTCAGATCTTACCTTCCCCAGATTTTGGCAAGCCAAGTTAGGTAAAATCAGGACTCTAACCTTGAGAAAGACAGGCTTCTAGCGGAAGCCAGTTACACTTTCACCAAGGGACTTTTATGTGGAAGACTCCTCCCACCCCTCCCAGAGGTCAGATCCTCTCAATCTCAATTTCCATCTGAGCTAAGGATTACCTCTACATTGATGGGAATGGATTACTCTAACACTGAAGATTAGGCAAGACTTAAGGTTTACCCCACCCCCCCACCAAAGGCTGGGCAAGGGTCATTCCCTTTACGGGAATGATGGACTATAGTAACAATAAAGTACTGAAAGATCATCCCTTTTAGGATGAGACCAGGGGAGGAGTGCCATATTTCACCACATAATCTTCACCATTGCATAATCATCACACACTGGTTGTTGGTTTTTTCCAGTCCAAAAACTGGTTTATGACCTTTCGTTGCATAAGCATCCTGACAAGGGGTCAAGCTGTCAGGGAGTCCAGGAACCCCAATAACCAGAGTCCCTGGAAAACAGTCTGGAATGAATTCACAGACCCAAAGATTCTTTAAGCCAAGGTGGTAAAGATGTATTGTTATGCTTTACATTGGGCAAGAGTTCTTAGGGAGCCTCCAGTTTTAGAGAGGTTTAATTAAAGTTTTTATATGATAAACTACAGAGTGACATGTGCCAGATACACTGACTAAGGGAGTAAGGGTGGAATTAGGGAGGAGTTAAGGAGTGGTCAGCTCTTAACAGAACATACACTTTTAATATCTATTGTGCAAGTGTATTGCCCAGAATTCACTAGGAAATAGCCCAAGGAGCGGGAGCTACATGGAGATGTGGTTTTAGGCTTGAAACATCACTAAGTCAGTTAACCATCAGGGCTGACCAAGCTGCTATCCATCAATGTCATGTTTGATAAGATAGATGTTGGGAGTTTAGTATATCCCAAGTTAATGAGAGATTCAGGATGTGTATAATGAGCTAGGGAATATACATATAACTGAGTCTAGGATATATATGATAGGTATGATACAGTACACAGCTGCTCCAGCCAGCACACAGTTGTGTCAAACTACCAAACTACCAAGCACAGCTGACTATTGTAACAGGAAGAGGGATAAGTATTTTCCTAAGGTGTACTTCCCTTGAGCTAGAGAGAAACTGCCTGAGATAGCATTTTAAGGCTAGGGAGAGATGTGATTTTAAACACTGAGATTCAAGCTCAGGCACCCAAGCACCCCATCAATCCCGTGGTATGGTTGTGCTCATCATGCTGCTTAAAAATTTAAAACAGCTACAATATATTCCACCATGGCATATGGATATAGATTTATTTCTTGTGAATTTGGAGCAAGCCTAGAATTCTCAGTGCATGTGCATTGTCAGTGTATTTCCAAAAGTCAGCTTGTGTGGTTTGCTTAGAGTACTAATGGTACTGTCACTCAACCCAATGAAGAGCATAGGTGCAAGGAGAGTGGGTAGGCAGGCAAAGCTGCCATGAGTGAGCCATATGATATGGTAAGACTTCCATCTTCACAATTTTAACATGTATTCACAAGTATCCCACACATCCTAATTTTGCACAAAGACAGTTTAGCAATATTTTTTTTTTCACATTTTGGAGGGGAGAAGGCAGGGCAATTAAGTTTAAGTGACTCGTCCAAGGTCACATGGCGAGTAAATGTTAAGTGCCTGAATTCAGATTTGAACTCAGGTCCTCCTGTCTCCAGGGCCAGGACTCTATTCACTGTGTCATCTGGCCACCCCTATAATAAATTATCATTTAAGAAATACCAACACAATTTTTTAAAGCCTCACATAATTGTCACATCCCTTTTTTGCAAAAAAAAATAAAATAGGCAAAGCCTTGTGGTGACTGTGGTAAAATGTTGTATGTTGTAAAACTGACACCCCGTTAGGGAAATTCTGATTGGCCTGGGACTTTCCATGTAGTATTGGAGGGTGTGACAAAAAGAAAGAACTCTCAAATTAAGCTAAAATATATCAAAAATCCAAATGGACTCCAAAATTGGCTTGAAGAAGGGGAGTTTTATTTTTATTTTTTTAGTAGTGAATCTCATCCTTCTTGATTCCAAATCTGGGTCACTTTCCAAGTGCACTAAACTATTGAGTAAGAAACTACTTGTAACCATCAAGTAACACACCCAGTTGAGTATTTATAATATTCCCTCTTTGAGTCAATTCCAATGAGAGTAAGATATAAGCATGCCCTGACACCTGCTTCATATTCCCCTCCACTGTAAAAAGCTCTTTCTTGACTCTTTTATTGTAAGATAATTTACCCCGCCATCTCTGCCTTTCTCTTTCTCCTAGTACATTCCCCTTTTCACACCTTAATTATATATTTTAGGTATCATATCACAATATTTCACTCACACTGATACCTTTTGTCTATGTATACTCCTTTTAGCTGTCATAGTAATGAGAAAGTTCTCAAGAGTTACAAGTATCATCTTCCCATGGAGAAATAGAAATAATTTAGCCTCACTAAGTTTCTAATGATTTCCCTTTCCTGCTTACGTTTTTGTGTTTATCCTGCGTCTTGTGTTTGAAAGTCAAATTTTCTTCTCAACTTTCTTCTTTTCTTCAGGAGTCATTGAAAATCCTCTGTTTCATTGAAAATCCACTTTTTCCCCTAAAGGATTATACTCAGTTTTGCTGGATAGGTTGTAATCCCAGCTCCTTTGTCCTCTGGAATATCATATCCCAAACCCTCTGATCCAAAAAGGGACTTTTAGAGACAAGGAGCCTAGCAAGTATGTTTCTCTTATTGTTTTGTGTCTGTCTTTGTTTCTTTGTAAAATGCAGGAAAAGCTTTATCTTGTGTCGTGTTTAGTGTTGGCTTCAGATTCTGCTACCTTGAAAGATTTTGAAAGGTAAAATGCAGCCAGCCAGACAGACTGCTTAAAAAGAAGAAAAAACTGCAGCCAAAGAGATTAGAATGCTGTGGAAAATAAATGAAGTTTTGTACTTGAAGCCATTCCCCCAAGTGTTAAACTGTCTGTCAGAATGACCTCCCACTTTAGGCTTTCAGCAGAAGATTATGTTAAAACCGGGGTGGGGGGGTGGGGACCTGCAAATTCTTCTTTCTTCTATCATTTGGACCCTGGACACATTTCTATTACAGCAATAAAATCAGATAACGAAGGAAAGGAAATCTTTTTCCTGGCTTTTTTTTGCATGTTTGAAGATTAAGGAAATTGGAGATTTAAAATCAATCCTGTTAAAATTAATCATTTTAACATTGCTGGAGAGAACTCCTGGGGTTTTGGGTAATTCCAGGAACTCATCCCTTACTCTTTGTCATATCTGAGACCTTAAGAGAAACTTAGTGAGTTTTGAGGTATAACTGAAGAATTCATTTTAAAGAAATATAAGAATATAACTCCGTTGAAGTTATAGGGAAAATAGCATCATCACTCTCTGGAAATTGACAGATGTGTTGTTTTCTTGGGATAAAAGAACGCAGTCACACTGATTAGATAAACAGAAAAAATGAGCCTGCAATTTGCAATTTAAATTTAACTGTAACTTAATCCTTTCTCAAGGATGAAAAGAGAAAAGACTATTTAAATCAGAGAGTAACTTAAAAATGAGTAAAATTTATTAAGGAACAAAATGGGTGATTTAGACTAAAAAGGGGGTCCATGAAGAGGAACCCCCTAGCAAACCCCTACCATTGTTCAAGCCCAGGCTTTGTTGTGAGGAATCAGGATGAGAAAGAGGGGTAAAGAGATGGTGGGTGGGTGGGATGTGACTAGGAACTAGGAATGTCCTTTAGGAAGGCAGAAGTAGAACTTTTGAGGCTTTATATAATAAATTAATTGTTTAGGTAAAATAGAAGCAAGATCACCAAAAAATTTAAAAAGAAAAGAAAAGAAAAGAAAAAGAAAGAAACAAATCATGCATTTGTATGCTATAGAAATCCAAAAGGACATCAGTATGGCAATTAATTGGGGTTGTGTAAATTTTTGTGCTAAATTTCAAAGAAGAAATACCATGCAGTGAAAGTGAATTGTCTAGATTGAGATATGATTAGGTAATATGCTACTCTAACTCTGAAAGACCAATCCAGGAGTCAATTCCTCAGTCTTTATAATCTCATGAGCTTTACAGTAAGGATGTGGGAATTCGAAGCTACCACTTGGAATCCCTCCTTATTTTTCACTTGAGGTTAAAGCTAAGCAGTGTCAAGGAAAGAGAGGACATGACCTCATTACGAACACAAAAGGACTTGATTTGGCTCTTTGGGTGAATTTTGAAGGAAAATAAAAAGTTTATGAAAAGGTAAAAGTTCTGCCTCAAACTTTTGAAAAAGAACTATTTGAAAGACAAGGATGAGACTGAGACTTTGAAGGAGGGGCTACCAGTGCCAAGCGAGGTATGATGTTAGTGAGACACTTAACAACAGGAGTCTGAGATATCTGATAAGGCAGAAGTTGAAGAGAATGAAGGATACCCCATATCCACTGATTTGCCCAGTAGGGAAACACAGGCTTTAACAAATTACAGGAGTGGAGAGGATAAGAATGAAGACAAAAAGATTGAGGAGTATAAAGAAGGTCCTGTGGATGTCCAGATGTCCCTATGGGTTAACAATGAGGAAACAGAAGAGAATTTACAAGACCAGGTTCTACAAAGTGAATTTTAGAAGCTCATGAATAAAGAAGATATCCCATTAAACCTAGAAATTCCGAATGGCCAAAGCAGTTATAAAGCTGACCACAATGACTCCTGCAATACTTTGCTATCAATACCCATTGCTGAAATGGAATTTTCCACAACAAGAAGCACTCAAGTAAAGTCTGCTCCAGAAAATCCTGAGAGCTGGAAGTCGCAACATCTAATTGCTGGTGCTGGTGAACAATTAAGAAGGTGGATCTGGTCATATAAGTTAAAAGTATGATGAAGAGGACTTTGTGAAAGTAGAAGATGTGCCCCTTAAGATGAACATTTATTCCAAGGCAGATGTAATGAAGAACATGGCAGCAGAGGAACAGAGTAATCATTAATCTGAGGAAATAATAGCTATGACTCACAATGAAGAATTAGCTAGGTACCCTCAGTCCCTGAAAGAACCTGAGACATTTGCAGCTCAAAGGATGTGAGAGATCTCCTGATGCCTGCCTTCTTTTGTCCCTCCATCAGTGCATATCTTCTATGGACACAAAATAAACTTGTTTCTGTCTACATAAAAATGCAAATTAGTTTTTAGCCTGAACCTTTTAGAACAGGAACACTTTTGGTCAGGCAGGTCACATGTCACGGACTAGATCATCCCTAGATGTGAGGCTTTCTGCACTGTTCTCTCTCTTTTAAACATTTTCTTCATTATGATTTATTTAGTAACTTGAACCTTAAAATGTAGTTTTAAATAAGGTTTGGATTTGTTTGTAAAACAAAAAAAGGGTAGTTCTCATATTTTGCTTAATAAGCTATGAAGGGGAAGAAATAGAGTAGTAATTGAATGTCTTAGAAGGATCAAGTTAAAGTTTGTTTTTTGGAATGAAGCAAATTGATCATATTTGAAAGCACTTCTTTTTTATTTCTTTTCTATTTGACAAGCAGCAATATCATGTTTGTCACTTTAATGTTGATATAACTTAGGTTATTTTGCTTTTTTCTATATGTCCTTTAAGATGTATTAGAATAAACACATCAACTGCAAATGTGTGAGAGAAAAAAGTATATTACCCAGCCAAATTTCCACATTTCAACAGCAATTCACTCATTCATTTAGCAAAGATTTGAGAAATATCATAATGATATGAGCTTGAAATATTTTTATTGGCATTTTTATTGACACTCATGACATGGCACTAGTGATGTTGTAAACAGCAGAAAAAAAGGGGCTACCATGTAACTAACTATGGAGACCCTGCTTCTTCCCACAGGAGCAAACCAGACAGTGACTGCTGTGATCTTCTTAAAATCACACCTGCAGGCCAACTGGCATCGTCATGTCACATAGCCAATATTCATCTGCTGATATTTGCTTGGCTTCTTTCAGTCCACCATTTTTCTATCAGAACTTCAATGTACTTCTTGATTATGCTAATGCTTGGATCAAATAAAGCCCTTCACTGGTTAACAACAACCCCTTGAATAAAGAGGATTATGCCTCAGTACTTTTCAGGCTTTCATGGTGCAGACTATAACAGCCTTGTAATACTTTTTTGTCTTTGGCTACAGCACTTTGGGTTCACTTGAGTTCATGTGGCATGTCATTCTACATTGCTATAGAAATGATAAATTTTCTCCTTTTACTACTAGAGTTTAAATTAATGAAAAGACAGAGTCTGCATATATGTCTTCCTTTTCTGAATCATGATTAACCATTTTCATATGAAGTATAAAAGATAGCTTTTGCCAATTCTTTTTATTCATCTGTGTGATGTCATGAAGCTCTTTGAAACTGATGGTTTCACTTTTGTCAAAATCAAATAGTACTGCCATCTGATATGCCATCCCCATGATCACAAAGGGTCTGGACAAATAATTCATTTTAACTTCACCTGTACAAAGATAATGTAACAATGTACAATTCCTTCCACTGAAATATTGACTGTAAAATAATTTGAACACCTGGATACTTTTTTCCTACTTCCTGAGGAACTATATACAAATATATGGAGGAAGACTGGGTAAGATGGCATGCACCAGTCTATTAGACATATATCTGAAAACTAATTGCCAGAACAATTGCAGTGTGCTGATTTTTAAATACGATTGCTGAATTTGTTGTTGATATCAGCACTGATCTTCATGTCTGTATGCTTTTGCTTATAAACTCTTATCCATAGGCTTGCTTTAATTCATTGATCATGGTTTCTTCAGAATCTATACAAATAGAAAAGTCATAATTTTTTTTTTTTGCTTTTTGGAGGGCAGTTGGGGTTAAGCGACTTGCCCAAGGTCACACGGCTAGTTTTTGTGTTAAGTGTCTGAGGCCGGATTTGAACTCAGGTATTCCTGACTCCAGGGCCGGTGCTCTATTCACTGCGCCACCTAGCCACCCGAAAAGTCATAAATTAAACATTTGGTCAACATTCTGGCATCAAACTTTTGAGGAACACCTTTATTATCAATGTATTAAAAAGCATTATAGAGGTTGGTTAACTCATCTTCCACTTCATTTTCAGTCATTCATCTTCCTGTTTTTGTTTGTTTGGTTGTTTTATTAGCAAGTTGTCACAGTGCTTAACCAGCAATTCAGGTGTTTTGCAAATAGCTTTGGATTCTTTATAGTTTACTACTGATGCAAGAGCCTTATCCAAGACACTCATGAGGTGTTGATGACCATTCAAAACAGTGTTGAAGAGTTGGTCAAATTTACTATGCATCTCCAAAACTGATTCCACAAACTGAATTGGTATATTTTCCTGATAAAGATTAACAATTGTCCTAAGACTTTCATCTTGAATATGGTTTTGTAGTTCTTGAATTACATGAGGTAAACCATTTAACACAGAAGCAAGTTATACATATTTGTGAAGTCACTTATTTTCTCTTTTAGGATAATGACATTCTCCATGTAAGAACTATAAATGATCTGTCACATTTGCTGTTGACATTCATGAATCATGTTTCTATATGAACTTGAATATAAATATTTTCTACATCACATTTCATCATCTTTTAATCTTCCTGGGAATTTTCCATGTATTGTGAACAGTTTGATTCTTGTGACAATTTTAAACCATCTTGTTTACAATACTACCCTGTTTCAATCAAAAAAGATACCTCAAAAATTTCTTATTTGAAATATAATTTTTTATTTGTTTTCTTGTTTATATCATTAATTTTCATGAGATTTTTGAGGTATATATATTCTCCCCATCTTTCCCCAACCCCAACCCCAAAACAGCAATCCCACTGTAAAGCCCCTCACTTGATCTGCTCCCTAACATTCTGGTAGGGCAGGGAGGGTCTCCCTACACCATCCCCCATATATCTTAATTCCTAGTTGCATGTATTGCAGAGCTTTAAATTCTAGATTCTTTTGGTTTCTCCCTTGTCACCCACCCCCAATGGAAGGACAAGCAATTCAATACAGGACATCTTCACAGTGGACATATTGTGACAGTCTCATCATATCTCCCTCCCTCCTATGCCTCTCCTCTTGTTCTGTTCTCTACCCTGTCCCTTTACTGAAGTGTGTGCTTCCAGCATCCCTCCCCCAGACCCTGCCCTCCCTTCCGTCATCCCACCTCTCATCCCCATACCCCCTACTTTCCTGTGTAGCATGATACGCAGTTTAGAGTTTATGTCATTCCTTCTCTAAGCCAAATTCAATGAAAGTAAATGAGAGTAAAGGTCTAACAGTTATCCCTAGCCTCTTTTATATGGGATGACTGACCCCATTTTGTCTTTCCCTATCTCCTCTCACTCAAGTCCTCTCCAACCTCAGAATTTCACCTTTTAAAGTATCATCCTTTCATATTCAATTGATCCTATACCCTCTATGTACACATATATACGCATGCTCAGATATATATTAATACACATATATAGACTCCTATATATATGTGTGTGTGTGTGTGTGTGTGTGTGTGTGTGTGTGTGTGTGTGTGTAAGCATACATATATGTGTGTGTGGCTAGATAGATAGATAGACAGACAGACAGACACATAGATAGATAGACAGATAGATAGATAAAAAT
>JAQQSW010003483.1:0-14682 GCA_028646575.1 Pseudocheirus occidentalis | reverse complement strand
GGGGAGGGCAGGGTCTGGGGGAGGGATGCTGGAAGTGCACACTTCAATAAAGCGACAGGGACAGGGTAGAGAACAGAACAAGGGGGGGAGGGATAGGAAGGAGGGACATATGATCACTGTCACAATATGTCCACTATGAAGATGTCCTGTATAATTACACATCCACAGCCTGTATTGAATTGTTTGTCCATCCAGTGGGGGTAGGTGGTAAAGGAGGAACTGAAAGAATCTAGAATTTAAAGCTCTGCAATACATGCAACTAGGAATTAAGATATACAGGAGCTGGGGTAGGGAGACTCTCCCTGCCCTACCAGAAAGTTAGAGAGCAAATCAGGGGAGGGGCTTTACAGCAGGATCACTGTTTTGGGGTTGGGATAGGGGTACGATGGGGAGAAAATTCATAATTCAAAAATCTCATGAAAATGAATTATGTAAACAAGAAAACAAATTTAAAAATGTATTTTAAAAAATGTTCTTGAATCAACATGAAAGAAATAGGACCAATGAGTCAACAATCCAAAGAGGCTGACATAGTTACAGAGTTAAGGCAAAAGGTTCTGATTAGTAGATTTCTCTAAAAGAGGAAGGGTCTTTTTTAAAGGATCTGAGTTTTCTCTCATTAGAAAATTTCAAGCAGCGACTTTGTAATTGCTTTATGGAGACATGGGATAAGGGATTCTTTTTTTACATGATAATTTTATCACATATTTTAAAAGAAGAGCTCACTGTACATAATAGATTGGCAATTTCATATGTAATCATCTTATTATTTTCTTTGTTATGAAAATGTTTGCCTTATTCTACAGATTAAAAACAAAATAAATACTTTTTTCTAAAACAAAAGAAAATACCACAAACTTTGCAATGACTCAATAAAATGCATGGTCACATCTACTTTTGTCATAACTACTTGTTGCTCTTGGATAAATGAACCTTTCAGTTTTGTCTAAAAGGACTTTTTTTTGCTTTCACTTCTTTTTTTTTGGAGGGTGGAAGGTAGGGCAATTGGGGATAAGTGACTTGTCAAAGTTCACATGGATAATAAGTGTGCCAATGGTCTGACGCCAGAAAAAAGGACTTATTTCAAAATCATCAAAGTATTTGGTCATTTCTTGTCCCCTTCCCTTAAGTGGTAAATGTTTTCTTATTCCAGTTAAAAAATTTTCCACTTCCATTCCAAATATTCCCCTTTCTCCCTTGGCTGATTCTCTTCTTTCTCTATCCCACCCTCTCCTATGAAATGCCTTTCTTTTCTTTTTTCTTTTCATATTTATTTATTCATTCATTCATTCATTCATTTATTTATTTATATTCATTCATTCATTCATACATTTTTTATTTATTCATTTATTTTCTTATTTAAATCACTCATTTCCATGAGATTTTGAGTTACAAATTTCCTCCCAATCTTTCTCATACACAACACCTCAAAATGGCCTTATCCCACTGTATGATCCCTCCTCCAATCTGCTCTCTCCTATGTCCTTCTGCTCACCCCTCTGACTTTCCAGTAGGGCAGAATGGATCTTGCTACCACAGTGCCTGTATATCTTAATTCCCAGTTGGATGTGGTTAATAATAATAATGATAATAATATGTATATGTATATGTATATGAATATGAATATGTATATGTATATGTTTATACATGCATACATACATATATGTTTTTAACATTTGATGATAGAACTTTAAATTCTAGATTCTTTCCCTTCCTCCCTCATCACCCACCCCCACTGGAAACACAAGCAATTCAATACAGGTTGTATATGTGTAGTTACACAGAAAATCTCCACAATGGACATATTGTAAGGAACTGATTATATATCCCTCCTTTCTGTCATGCTGCCCCCCTCCTTGTTCTATTCTGTATCCTGTTCCTGTCCCTTTAGAGAAGTGTGTGTTTCCAGAAACCCTGACCCCCACACTACCCTACCCTCCATCATCCCAACTCTCATCCCCATCCCCTCTACTCTCCTGTGTGGCAAGATACTGAGTTTGGAGCTTATGTCATTCCTTCCCTAAGCCAAATTCAATGTGAATAAGGTTTACCCTTTCACTTTTGCTTTCCTGTTCTTCCCCTCCATTGTAACAGTTATACATTGCCTCTTCTATATGAGATGATTAAGCCAAAACTGTCTCTCCCTGTCTCCTCTCATTCTAATTTTCTCCCACCTCAGAATTTCACCTTTTAGAGTATCATCTCTTCCTATTCAATTGATGCTGTGCCCTCTATGTACTCATACATACACATACTCAGATATGTGTTCATAGGCATATATAAACCCTCCTATATAGATGTATGTATATGTATATGTGTAAATACATTTGTATTCCCTTAACCTATCTTCATACTGGGAAAAGTTTCATAAGTTACAATTATCAATTTTAGATGTTGGCATGTAAATAGTTCAATTTTGATAAGTTCCTTATGATTTCTTTTCCATGTTTACCTTCCCAAGCTTTTTGTATTTGAATGTCAAATTTTCTTTTCATTTCTGGCTTTTTGAGCAAGAATATTTGAAAGTACTCTACCTCAGTGAATGATCATATTTTCCCCAGGAACATTGTACTCAATTTTTCTGGGTAGGTGCTTCTTGGTTTTAATCCTAACTCCCTTGATCTCTAGAAAATCATATTCCAGGCCCTTAAATCTCTTAATGTAGAAGCTGCCAGATCCTGTGTTATCCTAATTGTGTTTCCATAGTATTCAAATTGTTTCTTCTAGGTAGCTTGTAATATTTTCTCCTTGATCTACAGACCCCAGAAACTGGCTATTCAATTCCTAGGAGTTTTCTTTTGGGGATCTTTTTCAAGAGGTCATCAGTCAATTCTTTCAAGTTCTATTTTGCCCTCTGGGTCTAAAATATCAGGGTAATTTTCCTTGAAAATTTCTTGAAGGATGCTTTCTAAGTTCTTTTTTTGATCATGGCTTTTGGATAGTCCAATACTTTTTAAATTGTCTCTACTGGATCTATTTTCAAGGTCAGTGTTTTTTAAGGAGATATTTCACATTGCCTTCTATTTTTTCATTTGTTTGGATATGTTTAATAGTATCTTGATTTCTCATAAAGTCATTTTCTTTCATTTGCTCCACTCTAATTCTGAAGGAATTATTCTCTTCAGAAAGCTTTTGAGATTCTTTTTCCATCTAGCAAATTGAGCTTTTTCAGGCATTCTTCTCCTCACTGGTTTTTTGGGCCTCTTTTGCCATTTGAGTTAATCTATTTTTAAAGTGTTATTTTCTTCAGTCAGGTTGTTGACTCTCTTTTTGTGATTTTCTTGCATCATACTCATTTCTCTTCCCAATTTTTCCTCCATTTCTCTAATTTGGTTTTCAAAATCCTACTTAAGCTGATCTATGACTTGTAGGCAGTCTTCATGGTTTTTGGAAGCTTTTGGCGTAGGAGTTCTGACTGTGTTGTCTTCCTCCCATTCCATGCCTTGATCCTTTTTGTCCCCCCCAAAAAGGAATCTAAAGTTTGGTTGCTGGTCTTACTTTGCTTCCTTTGCTTGCTCAGGTTGCCAGTGACTTACTTGATTTTTAGCTCTGTAGAACTCTGCTCCCAGAGAGGAAAGGTCTGTCCAGAATTGCTGGGGGTTTCACAGCTGCCAGAGTTATTTGGAGGGTGCCATTTATTCTGTTTTGTTTTGTTTTGTTTTGTTGCCACCCCCACCAGTTTTGGCTCACTGAAAATGCACCCCAGGACCACCACTTAAGGACACTATCCAATCTCTTGGCCTCCCTGCAATCTGAAGGCCGGGAGCTCTGAAGCAGCCACTTGGCCACCACTTCTGCTGCTTCCTTGCCCTGGTGGCAGTTCGGCCAGACCACTTTTCTCCCCCAAACTTAGCTGAGTTCCATGACTTTTCATTTAGTTCTTATTTCTTGTGCCTTGATAACTCTGGAAACTGCCACCACTGCCACTGATCCACTCTCCTGAAGACTCCAGCTGCTGCTCATCCTGGCTGCCCCAGGGCCAAGCCACAGTTTCGGGCTGGGCTGGTTTGAGCTCCCAGCATTGTGATGAGCGCTCCCTGACAAGCTGCCTTCAGTGGGACATGTGTTTTCTGTATTTTTGTGTGAGTTTTGGAGTCCTAAAATTTGTTTAGAGTCATATTTTGTGGATATTTGAGGTGACTACATGGAAGTTGCAGAACCTTGTTGCTTCTACACCACTATCTTGGCTATGCCACCCTGGATAAAGGATTTCTTGATCTTGTTGAGTTTTAGAATTTAATTCACATTGTTACATAAAAATAGAGTAATTTTGTGACATGAACTTATTAATTAAAATTAATAAGCATTTATCATTTATTGTTCATTTATTATGCCAGGTCTGTGGTAACCACTGTTAGCTGCTTGAAATACAAATGTATTGAAGGATAAATTCCTGCTCTGATGGAACTTAAATCACCATTCCAACGTTTTCCTTTTTCGTTTAGATCACCTATGGCCTATTTGATCTCCTCTTCACTGATAAAGTTCAGTATCCATATGTCTATCAAATGGGCAGAATGGAATCGGCACTTCACCTTGCATTCATCCAACTGATGCTCCATTTTGGCTGGACATGGGTGGGACTGATTCTTTCAGATAACTTGAAAGGGGAGAATTTCTTCAGTGATCTGAAAGAGGAGATGAACAGGAATGGTCTGTGTGTGGCTTTTAAGGAAAGAGTGCCCCCAGATTTTGGATTTCATGAATATTATGAACTCTCTTCCAGGATAGTTGCATCATCATCAAATGTGATTTTCATCTATGGAGATACAGACTCCCTTCAAAAACTTACATTTGTATTTTTTGATTATGAAAATTATGAGAAGTTGTTGGTTACAACAACTGCTTGGGATTTTTCTCTTGATTCTAATGTCATACACCTTACCAATTTTCATGGTACAATACTACTTTCTCATTCTCAAATGGAGATTCCTGGTTTCACAGATTTCCTAAGAAGCATGAATCCCAGTGTGAAGTCTGAGGACATTTACCTAAAGGCTTTAATGGAGTCAGCCTTGAAGTGCAGAATTTCAAACAAAAGTCATGTGGACATGTTACACTCTATGTGCCCAGATGTTTCTTTGATGGATTTACCAACTATAAAATTTGACACAATCATTATGGAACTGAGTTATAATGTTTACAATGCAGTATATTTAGTGGCCCATGCTCTTCATCAAATGATCCAGTCAGAGGTGAAAGAGACATCAGACCTTGGAAGTGATCCGGATCTTTCTTGGAAGGTAGCATTCCTCTTCCACCCTTGGGCTTAGCACAGGGAACTCATGACATTCATTTATTACTTATCAGTCTATAGATGATGCAGCAATAGCCTGAGATTTCAATACTATGTCTTATTCTCTAATATTTTTTCAGTTGCAAGTACATTGCATTTTCAGATAGAAGCATTGTATCTGTTCATTGTGTTACGTTGTCAGATAGATGCACCCTGTCTCTTGCAGGTAATGTTTGGGTGAATTTGGACAAGAGGTGGGAACATGGAAGATGAAAGGACCTTTCCCTGGGTACTTAGTGTTGAGTAACAAGATGATAATTCACTGTGACCTAGGGGTGGGAGAACTTTGTACTTTGTGTCCCTTAAGGAGCATAAGGATGATTGAATGAAGGACGTACTGAATGATGTCTTTTGTTTAAAACTATGTCAGGGGACAGCTGATGAGAAGATGGCTCTATAGTGTCATGTAAACCACAAATATTATCTTGGACAGATTTTGAGGTATAGTGGAGCCGATAAGAGCAAAGTGTGCTATGCTTCAAGGGATCACACAGACTTGGACATGTTTCAACAACTGAAAAATAAAGATAAATTATTATTTCTGTCCCAACAGATCCTTTTTCCTTAACCTTAAATAATGAAATCTTACAACATTTCCAGTGAGAAGAAGGTAAACATTGTTTCTCTTATTGTAATTCCAATTCTACATTTTCAGTGTCTCTGGAAAATTTTCTCAAATATTTTCATTTTCAAACAGTTGATAGAGCTTAATTTTTTTCAATTGCAGGTTTAGATAGTCTTAAACATTGAGTTTGCTAAAATTTAGATTTTCACTTTTCTCTCTTCCTTCCACCTTCTAAGAAATCTAGCAATCTCATATATGTTATACCTGTACAATCATGTTAAACATATTTCCATGAGTCATGTTGTGAAAGAAAAATCAGAAAAAAGGCAGAAACCACAAAAAAGGAAAAAAAAACATGAAAATGGTATGTTTTGAACTGCATTCAGAATCCACAGTTCTATCTCTAAATATGAATGGCATATTCCATCATGAGTCTTCTGGAATTGTCCCAGATCATTGCATTTTTGTGAAGACCTAAGTCTATCTAAGTTGTTCAATGCAGTGTTGATGTTACTGTGCACAATGTACCCTTGGTTTTGCTCTCTTCCATCATCATCAGTTCATATGAGTCAAGGTTTTTCTCAAATCTGCCTGCTCATTATTTCTTAAAGCACAATGATATTCCACTGCATTCACAACCCACAACTTGTTCAGGTATTCCCCAGTTGATGCTCATCCCATCAATTTCCAATCCTGAGATTGGGACTGAATGCCACACTGTCAGTCTGCTAAGGCAGGACCAAGGGGCCTCAATTGCTGATCTATGTTGTGGCTAAGAGTCTTTAGTTGCCTTACCCAGACACTGTCTGTGCTGGGCCGCATGCCCCTTTTACCCAAATAAAATAGACCTTTACTAAAATCCTTCTGAGGTATCTTAAAATCTTAAACTCTACCTTTATGAAGCCTCTTACTCCACTATCTGTTTAGAGGCTTGACTTAGCATTATTTCTGAGTGAAACTGAAGAGAGCTCAGGCAACTTGCTGGTTTATCTTGGCCATCTTGACTCCACCAAATATTTTCCATCAAACAGTCACATCTAGATCTTGTGTATGCAAAATGATGTTCTACCTTTAATTGAAAGCTCTACTTCTCAAATCTTGCACAGACTGCACTGTTTCATTTTCTTACAATTTGTCACTAGGCAAATTCTTTTCTGATTTCTTCATTTGAAATTATTCTCCTTTCTATGTATTTTGCATCACTGAACTTTCCAAATTGTTTGTCCTTAAATAATTTTTCAATGCTATTGTTTTTTTTTGCCGTGAAATGCATCATTATGAAAATCTATTTGGCCTTTTTTCCTAAGTTTACCTTATCAACCACAATAGGAACTTCTCTTGGTGATTTTTTTAATTAAGGAGACTTTCATACCAGATGTACGATTACCGCTAAGGATCAGTCCATTCATACACATTTCTTAAGTTCCCACTATGTGCTAGAAATGTGCTAAGTTCAGGGGATTCAAAGAAAGACAAAGAAATTTCCGGGTTTTGAGTATCTCAAAATCAGATGGGGAAGAAATGGTCAGATTCTATGAAAGAAATTACTGAACCCTCAGTGACCATAGGTTTTAGAAAAGAACTTGGAATGCAAGACATCAGAGGTATATGGAGAAATTCTAATTTGGTGAAAGGAAAATGAAATGGCTTTTGAGGAGGTCAGTTCAATGTCTATGACACATAATAATTTGGTAGCTTTATTATTCTCCTTTTGTTCATACTTTGCTATGATAAAAGAAAAAAGAGGGCAAAGCTTTAAGAGTATCTTAAGAATTTCAAGAAAAGAAAGAATGCCGTATTTGGGAAGCTACAAATTCAGAGCCTATTCTCTGTTGATAGTCAAATCTGAGACAAGGGTGTAAATGCTTCTCTGCCTGAAGAGTAACAAACTCCTGTCCTTACCTTCAGCTCCACCACTTCCTGAAGTGTCCCAGTCCTGCCAATAGTGCCAGTGATGAGGCATGTGGGGAAGGAGCCAGAATGGTTGCTGAGAGCTACGATATCCTGAACTTTAGATTCTTCCCTGGTCAGATGGACACACTGGTGAAAGTGGGTCACGTGAGCCCTCATGGCCAGGGAATCAGCATTAATGAAGAAGTCATAGATTGGCCAGAAGATTTCCTCCAGGTAAGGGGCCAATGAGTGATATGAGATTCATCACTTTGCCTGTTTAGGGTCCTGGACACACTTGTTCCTACACTGGAAACAGGAGCTTTCACACACTTGTTCCTACATTGGAAACAGGAGCTTTCACAGAGACACTAGAAATGACTGTGACAGGGTGCTAACACACATTTACTCTTATTTTGGCTCTGAATAAGACACACTTATGATTCCCTTTTTTTAATCTTACATACAAATTCTGTTCAACTAAGTTCTATAATGATCACAGTTGTTTATACTAAGAGAAACTTGAACTATCCCAATCCAAATAGTCAACTTTGAAGAACAGCAAGAGGGTGGAGAGTGGAAAATTTTCTTTCTCCCCAAAGGGATCTATTGTGCCAAAGACTATGCAATATTTGGAATTCTATCACAACATAAATTATTTATCCCACATTTGTGTCCCCACAAAGGACAATGACTTTTAGAGATTCTTCATTTATATGTTATGGTTATATTTTCTGCAAATGTCATACATGTGTGTCTGTGCAGTTTCATTCATCTTTCAGATTCAATAAATTCCACCACACCCTTCAAGTAGTACCCAGAGGAGTCTCTAAATGTCATCCCAAGGATGCAGATCAATCAAATCATCTCATTCTTGCAAAGATTCAAGCAAGGTGAACTTTTTCATTAGTTCATCACAGTGCATATTCTCTAAAGTCATTATTCCCTGAAACATTCAGTTTACTTTATGGAAGCAAAAAAATGACCTTAAGGAGAAGATATTCAATAAATATTTCCACTTATGTAGTCAATTAATTATTTTGGCATTGCTTGCTCAAAATGGAGTGCAGTTTAGAGATGTAGTAGTACTTCTGGAAAAAAATTTGGCAACAAGATATTACAGTTAAAAAAAATCAAGTACAATGTTTATGCCTAGTGGAGAATCTATACAGGCTCATTGGGGGCAAACATGATCTGGAGAGGAAGATGGAAAAACGGGAAGAAAGTCTCCATTGAGAATTAGATTATCCTTGCCCTGCAGGATTGCAAATCCTTCATATTAAAGGTCCATAGTAGACATCTAAAGTCAGCATCACCCAGGCATCTCTCTTTCAGCACTCATTCTGACTGTGACATTTTCTCCCTTTCTGTGGTGGAAACACAGACTCCAACTTCCGTGTGCAGTCCAAGGTGTGGCCTTGGATTCAAGAAGACAGTCCGTGAAGGCCAGCCCATCTGCTGCTTTGATTGCTCCCCATGCCCGGAAGGGCAGATTTCCAACCACACAGGTGGGTTCCTAAAGATAAATTGCCTTCTCCCAATGTAATAGAAGTTGTCCTTTCTTAAAAATTTTAACCTGAAGGGACATTCACTTACCAATGCAATATTTACTGAGTTAAAATAATATTGCACTTATTCAATCACTTTCATTCAATGCACCTTTTGGTCATTCCTGTAACTCACAGGGCCATTTTCATGATTATGTTACTAAAAATCCATCCAAGGTGAATCTACCAGTATTTACTACTACTGGAATCTATAGTCCTTCCTGGCACTTGGGCCTTAAGTTAGCTATTATTGTGAGAAATTTTAATCATGCAAAACTTGAACTCTAAACATTGCCCAAGTACAGATGAATTCACATTGAGGGTAGGTGGCTGCCCTCTGGAAATAGCCTTCATGAAAACATCCCTTGGTGTTAATCAAGATTAAACAGAGTATTCTAGGGAGTTTGGGGTTGAAAGGCTGTTTTCCTAGGGGTTGGAGTCCTGATTCAACCAAATTTGGCTCACAAAATACTGTATACAAATCTGACATCCACACACCCCCAGTGTATCTGAGGCCAAGTGTCAAAGCTGAGAAGATCTGCTTCTGATTTCTGGTGTCATTGGCATGGATGGCTTAACAACTTGGTGTGTATAAAGGCTTTAACCTTTGTTTTCTCAGTCAATTCATCATTCAGTGAACACAGTGTCCTGTTTCTTTCTGTTCGCAGTCCTCCATTCCTGTATTGCAAATACTCCTTGCTTCTTTGCCTTGCAATCTCTAGATTGTTAATTTCATTTTTATTATATTTGTTATGGTCAAACCATGAGGAGTACAGACCATTTCTCGTTGTTATTCATTTCTTTAAGGAGTTCTTCATAACTGAACAGAAAGATTTTGCTACACCCATAGATATACTGATATTTTATGCTCTTTGCACTTCTTTGGAATTGGGTTTCCTTTTCTCTTCTAACCACTCACATTTTTTTTCTCATTATTTTACATAAATTTATTTATTTTCTTGTTTACATCATTCATTTCCATGAGATTTTGAGTTACAAATGTTCTCTCCATCTTTTCCTCACCCATCACCTCAAAACAGCACAATCCACTGTATAACTCCTCCACCAATCTGTTCTTTTCTATGTCCTCCCACATTGCCCCTCTGACTTTCCATGAGGACAAGAAGGATCTCCCTACACCAATGCCTATATATCTTAATTCCCACTTGCATGTAGATAATAATAATATACATATACATATATTTTTAACATTTGATTATAGAACTTTAATTCTAGATTCTTTCCCTTCCTCCCTCATCACCCACCCCCACTGGAAACACAAGCAATTCAATACAGGCTGTACATGTGTAGTTAAGCAGAAAATCTCCACAATGGACATATTGTGAGGAACTGATTATATATCCCTCCTTTCTATCCTGCTGCCCCACCTTGTTCTATTCTCTACCCTGTCCCTATCCCTTTAGAGAAGTGTGTGTTTCCAGCAACCCTGGCCCCAACCCTACCCTATCCTCCAGCATCCCACCTCTCATCCCCATCCCCCCCTACTCTACTGTGTGGCAAGATAACGAGTTTGGAGTTTATGTCATTCCTTCCCTAAGCCAAACTCAATATGAGTAAGGTTGAACCTTTCCCTTTACCCTTCCTGTTCTTCCCCTCTATTGTAACAGTTATCCCTTGCCTCTTCTATATGAGATGATTAAACCCATTCTCTCCCTGTCTCCTCTCTTTCTCTTCCTCTCCCACCTCAGAATTTCACATTTAAAAGTATTGTCCCTTCCTATTCAATTGATCCTGTGCCCTCTATGTACAATATATACCCATACTCAGATATATTCATAAGCATATATATGTGTATATATATATATATACACATATATATACTCCTATATAGACATATGCGTATACATACATTTGTATTCCCTTCACCTATCCTCATACTAAGAAAATCTTCATAAGTTATAATTATTGTTTGTTATGTTGGCATGTAAATAGTTCAACTTTGATAAGTTCCTCATGATTTCTTTTCCATGTTTATCATCTCCTACTTCTTGTATTTGAGTGTCAAATTTTCTTTTCAGTTCTGGTTTTTTCAGCAAGAATGCTTGATAGTCCTCCATCTTATTGATTGATCGTATTTTCCCCTGAAATATTATACTCCATTTTTCTGGGCAATTGATCCTTGATTTTAATCCTTGGTTCCTTGATCTCTGGAATATCATATTCGAGACCCTTTAATCCCTTAATGTAGAAGCTACCAGATCCTTGGTTATCCTAATTGTGTTTCCACAGTATTGAAATTGCTTCCTCTTGTCAGCCTGTAATATTTTGTCCTTGATCTTGGGACTCCAGAACCTGGCTATAACATTCCTAGGAGTTTTCTTTTGGGGATCTTTTTCAAGAGGTGATCGGTGAATTCTTACAAGTTCTATTTTGCCCTCTGGTTCTAAAATATCAGGGCAATTTCCCTTGAGAATTTCTTAAAGGATGCTTTCTAAGTTCTTTTTTCGGTCATGGCTTTCAGGTAGTCCGATAATTTTTAGATTGTCTCTTCTGGATCTATTTTCGAGGTCAGTGGTGTTTTCAAAGAGATATTTCTCATTGCTTTCTATTTTTCCATTTGTTTGGATCTGTTTAATAGTATCTTGATTTCTCATAAAGTCCTTTGATTCCATTTACTCCACTCTCATTCTGAAGGAATTATTCTCTTCAGAAAACTTTTGAGATTCTTTTTCCATCTGGCAAATTGAGCTTTTTCAGGCATTCTTCTCCTCGTTGGTTTGTTCGGCCTTGTTTGTCATTTGAGTTAATCTATTTTTTAAGGTGTTATTTTCTACTGTCAGGTTGTTGACTCTTTTTTCATGATTTTCTTACATCATTCTTGTTTCTCTCCCCAATTTTTCCTCCACTTCTCTCATTTGATTTTCAAAATCTTTCTTAAGCTGATCTATGACTTGTAGGTCGTCTTCATGTTTTTTGGAAGCTTTTGGTGTGGGAGTTCTGACTGTGTTGTCTTCCTCCCATTCCATGCTTTGATCCTTTTTGTCCCCAAAGAAGGAATCTAAAGTTCAGTTGCTGCTCTTATACTGCTTCATTTGCCTGCTCAGGTTGCCAGTGAATTACTTGATTTTTAGCTCTGCGGAACTCTGCTTCCATAGGAGAAACTGTGCCCCAAATCACTGAGGGTTTTGTAGCTGTCAGAGCTATTAGGAGACTTCTGCAGCCCCTACCAGCTTTGGCTCATTGAAAATGCACCCCAGGACCACCACCCAATAACACCATTCAGATCTAGGAATCTTAAGGCAGGAGCACTTAGCCTCTGAATGATGACTTGCACCCCCTGCAATCTGCAGGCCAGGAGAGCTCTTAAGCAGGCACATGGAGGCAGCCACAGGGCCCCTGATCTGCTCCTCTTTTGCCCTTGGGGCAGTTGGCCAGACCTGCTTCTCTCCCCCAAATTTAGCTGAGTTCTACTGACCTTTTGCTCTTTACTTGGCTCTTATGGGTTGATAATTCTGGAAACTGCCACACCTGCCAGTGATACACTCTCCTGAGTGCTCCAGCAGAGGCTTGTCCTAACAACCCTGGGGCTGAAGCTGGTACTGATCTCAGCGTACAGCATGCTGCGATCAGCCCTTCCCATTCACCTGCCAGTCTGCCTTCAGTGTGCGCTGTTTTTCTTTTCTTGTGGGTTCTGGAGCTGTAAAATTTGTTTAGAGACATATTTTATAGGTATATGAGGTGATTATTGGGGGACCTATGGAGTTCTCTTGCTTCTGTGCCACCTTCTTGACTCCTAATGAATAATTTCTAAACTACCTCACATTACATTGAATATTATTTAAATAGCACAGAGGGGCGGCTAGGTGGCGCAGTGAATAGAGCACTGGCCCTGGAGTCAGGAGTACCTGAGTTCAAATCTGACCTCAGACACTTAACACAAAAAACTAGCTGTGTGACCTTGGGCAAGTCACTTAACCCCAACTGCCCTCCAAAAAGCAAAAAAATAAACAAATAAATAAAAATAAATAAATAAATAGCACAGAAAAAAAATCTGTTTTCATAAGCTTGCATTTTTATCTCTTTGTATTTCCCTCTCTGTCTCAGTCCCATACACATAAGCCAGATGGCACAGAGACAGAAGTGGATAAAAGTACAGATCAAAATGAAGGAATAAGATGCTGTGGAGCCCATCCATCTCCTGAGCCTGTTCCCTGTCTTTGTGGCATTGAAGACCAGAACCACAATGACAGCTTTCACTGCAGTGGAAATAATGATAATGGCCACTGTGAACACAACTACAAATGTGGTTTGTCACAGGAGACAGGTGGTGGTGTCAGGTAGGCCAAGGAAGAGCAAGGAGCATAAACATACACATAAAACCTCAGAGTTAATGATTATACAATTTATTAAAAGTTTAGCAAACAACAAGAGAAATCTAAGTCTGTGAATAATATATCAGATATAGGCCCTGTTATAGTAAGTGCCCTTGAGCCTAGAGTAATGCATACATATTAAACAAAATTATAAAGCTGTTGAGTACAAAATATGAAGGAGGTAAGTGTGAAATACCAAGCTGCTGAAACTAGGGAACCATTGGCATAGGTGCATAATGTACTTTCTTATTTTTAAAAATCCAAATTTTTATGGAAATTACTACTTTTGAAGAATGTTTAATTGGCAGAAGCAGAAGCAGGTACCATAACCATCCAGATGATTTGGAATTTTGACTTTGCACTAAACAAAATGCATATAAAAATCTTTTTTTACTTACTATGAATGTGTGGCCATAATCTATCATAAAGATGAAAGAAGATATTATTTCAGTGTCTCATTTCTATTCTGAAAATATAGTGTTATCAATAAATATTGGAATAGAATACAGACAGGTTAAATTATTATTCAGCAGACCTATGATAGGGAATCAATACTTTCAAGACCTCATTTTACCCATATGTGGAAACATGAAGACGCTGAAATATATTTTTATTTGATTCAGCCTGAAGAATTCTTGTCCTTCTGACTGAGGAGGGCTACAATCAGGCTTTCCTTGATATGGAATGACTGAAAATGTGCTTTATTGAACAACCCTCCCTCACTCAGATCAAAATCATGATCTCTCTGACGTCATGATCTTCTTCAAGAAAGAAGGAGAAACACAATAATAGGGAGAAAACTACGATCTAGGAGGAATAGAGGAAGATTCTCTTTTTGCTTTGTTCACAGATGCAGAAGAGTGTTGGCCATGCCCTGAGGACGAGTTTCCAAATAGACAGAAAGATCGATGCCTCCCCAAGACTGTGACCTTCCTGGCCTATGAAGAACCTCTGGGAATGGCTCTGGTCTGGGCAGCCCTCTGCTTTTCCTTCCTCACTGCCCTGGTCCTTGGAGTCTTTGTGAAGCACAGAGAAACCCCCATAGTCAAA
>JAQQSW010003482.1:0-14682 GCA_028646575.1 Pseudocheirus occidentalis | reverse complement strand
GCTTTCAGCTCCTGAATCTAGGTGATTGTCTGGCAGATTCAGGAGGGAGCTGGGACCAGGGAAGAGGATCCAGGGAATCAGAGAGACCACCCAGAGTCAAAATGAAGAAAAGGCTTCCCCTTGGACTAAACTGAGGTTTGTTGGAAATCAAGGGGTGGAAGGATTTGTGTGGCCTTCTAAGAACTTTATTTGGAAACTAAAGTTAATGGTTACCCCAGGAGTGGCAGATCAGTATATTGTGAATTGTTAATTGAATCAACTCCCTTGTAGGGAAACTAGGTCATTCCTTTGTTAAGGGACTGATTGGATCTCTGATTAGATTGATTCTTTAAGTGTTAAGCTGGTTTCTCCCTTAGGGAAACCAGCTGATTCTTCTCTTGTTCTTTATTTCTTTCTGAAATAAGATATAATATGGAAACTTTCCTTGTTCTGAAGATTGTATATAATATTGTGAGCTGTTGAAACTGTGAACATTGTACTGAACAAAGATTTATAATGGAATAAACCGAGTGTTCACTAATACTGTGTAATCCGAATCTTAAAAGCTCTTCACAGCAGCATTCTCTCAGGAACCTACTGCTGATTGGCATTACAATAGATCATTGCATGAAAGAAACTCCAAATTCAGCCCATAAGAAAATATTATTGTGAAATTTTAGAACTATCTGGCCAAAGGGAAAGAAAAAGATGCTGCAAGCTACCAGGAAGATGGAAATAAAGTACCAAAGAATCAGTCAGGTTCACACAATACTTCCCAGCAAATACAAGAAAGGAAATGAAAGTCTGGAGTAGAATATACCAAAAGGCAAAAGGATAAAGACCAATATGGAATTTCGATTGTTTCAGAAGGCTGGAGGGAAAGGATGGTGAGGAGAGTTTGTACAAAACATCTTCTATGACATTAAAAATATCATAATCAAATTTGTTTGGTTAATACATCACTTGGTATCAATAATCAGTATAACATTAACTAAGTTTTCTTTATAGTTTGGTTGTCAAAAAGTGCCATATGATTTCAGATGTACTGAAAGTGTTTAAAGCATATCTTGAGGGCTGAATATTTTTATATTGAATGAAATCCTTTTTAAAAATCATGAGTGCTAGAAATACTGAAAACTTACATACTCTTTACCCTCTCCTCCCAATTACTTGTATGACCAGAAAAAAAAGATCTACTTTCAAAAGGGACATATAAGAAGGTTACTATTCTTGTACTTTCATCAACTGTGTCCTCCATGGACATATAGACTATCAGTAACAAAATGTTATTGAAATTAGGCAGCAAGAAAATGAGTTAATAGTAATTTCTTGAACTTTAAAAAAAATTAAAACCCCAATATGCTTACAACTATGATAGCTGATAGATGGACGGACAGATGGAAGGATGCACAGACAGACAGACAGACAGACAGATAGATAGATAGATAGATAGAGAGAGAGAGAGAGACAGACAGACAGACAGACAGAAAGAGAGAGAGAGAGAGAGAGAGAGAGAGAGAGAGAGAGAGAGAGAGAGATGGTCTAGAATTATAGGTTGTAAGCCTGTGATACTGGGAGGATGATATTGCCCTAAATGGGAATAGGAAAGTAAGAAAGAGGGGAAGGCTTGGGGTTGAGGTGGGGGAAAATTATGAGTTCAATTTTGGACATGTTGAGTTTAGGATGCACATAGGAACCCAGTTTGAGATGTAAAATGGGCAGTTGTAGAAGTGAGATTAGAGGTCAGAAAAGATTTAAGAACTGGATCGGAAAATCATCTGTATAAAGATGGTAATAGAATTCTTGGGATCTGATAAGGTCACTAAGTGAAACAGTATAGAGAAGAGAAGATTATCCAGGATGGAACGTAAAATATGGGAGTATAAAGAGTGAGAACTCTAGTGAGTATGACCTGGCTGATCATTCAACAAAGGAGATTTAGGAGTGGATAAACATAAAGAATGAGAAATGGGAGAGATCAGTGACACAAAATCTAGAAAGAAGTGAGTGTAAGAGAAAGAAGATGCTCAATATTGTTTAATCTTTTATTCAATCAATATTGATCAGAGTTTGGAAGTTTTTCTCTGCTTGCATGTTTAGGTTATCATGATTATTGTGTAAAATTTTCACCTGATTTTGCTTATTTCTTTTTATATCATTTTATGATTCTGTATGTGTATATGTAAAATATGTGTGTGCATATGCATACATGTGTGTATACATATATATACATTTATGTTTGTGTGGGTATGTTACAAAGAGGTCAATTTTGACTTGAAATTAAAGAAAACTTCCTATCAATCATAAATGTCCAAAACTGAAATGGGCTGCCTCAACAGGTGGTTGGTCTTTAAGCAGAGACGAGGCAACCACTTTTTGAGTATGTTCTAATAAGGATTCCTTTGTATATAGGTTAGACTAGATAGGTATATTCTGACTCTCAAATTCTATGGTTTTGCAAAAGCATACATGAGTGAAAAATTATCTTCACAAGCACAAGACTCATGGGATCAAAGGCTCTTAGAGTTAGAAGAGAACTCAAAAACAACACAGTTCACCCCTTACATGGTCAAGAACCTGCTCTACATCAAATCCAACAAGTAGTCATTCAATACGTCCTTGAAAATGTGAATTCTTCCATGAAATGTAATGCATGGCTTTTCAATATGGCAAAAATTTAAAAATAATCATCATCTTATGAGTCTTATGGGAAGAAGAGGCATGTAGTATTTATGATAGAAGTGGAGAGGACAGAATACATAGATCATTGCATGAAAGAAACTCCAAATTTAACCCACAAGAAAATATGATTGTGAAATTTTAGAACTATCTGGCCAAAGGAAAGCTGTAATTGTTAGGAAGGTCTTTATTCCACCTTATATGAAGCCAAAATCTGTATCTCTTCAACTTTCAGCAATATTTCCTAGTTCTGTCTTCCATGGATAAGGAGAGCAAACCTTAATCCCTCTTGCACATGACAGTCTTTCAGGTATCTGAAGACAGACATCATGTTCAGCCTAAGACTTCTCATGCTCCGGCATCCCTAATTCGTTCAGCTGATCTTTTTTGTTATCAGTTTGTAGAGAAGACATGTTCTCTCAGTGGTGGAAGGTACCCTGAGAGGCCAACAGGTGCGTACCAGGGCAATCAGGATATCTGTGCCTCTGTTACAACAGTATGGGATTAAAGATTCAGTTGATAGGATTACAGGCACCCCCAGATTTAGAAAATCCAATTTGCAAACATCCCTTCCATATGAATGGTCAATCTCATTCATATGTGCTAACTGTGATCTGTGATCACTGTAAATAAAGGATTTCTTGGTGCCCATATTCCCTTCTTATAAAATAGTCAGCTAACACTGTGGGGGTGGGGGTAACAATATATTGGCTACCTTAAATTTCATCTTCCTTTCTCTCTTTGCTTTCTGTCTTCCCTCCACCTCCCTCTCCTTTCCTTCCTCCTGCTTCTTCCCTTCTCATCATCATTATCATCACCACTACCACCATCATCACCACCATTATCATCATTATAATGACTTTGACGTGTAGATTGTATCTCACAAGATACTTTGAATGTATGATTTCATTTCCTCTTCTGAGGAACCCTTCAAGGTGATTAAGGCAAGTATTAGCTCTATTTTCTAGGAGAGGGAATGAGGCTCAGTGTAATAAAGTAATCAAGATTCAGACCCATATTTTCTGATCCCAAAATGAATGTTCTTTATGCTTTTAAACCTTACAGTCCTACTTAGGTCTGAACTTTGATTACTGTTGTCTCTCCCCCAAGCTTTTAAAATCATAGCCACCCTTGGAGACTCAGCTCTGGTATATAGAGTTTTATTTTCTCCAATTGTGATCAATTTTTCTATCTCAAGATCTTATTGCATTTCATCTATGCATTTATATATTCTTTCATATTATAGCTTTCTGTCTCTATGTTTGATGTGTTCACATAAACTGTATACTCCTAGAGGACAGATTTTTGTAATTCTTTATCTTCTGTAGCAACTAACACAGAACTTTACATTTAGTGAATATTTATGTAATGAATAAGATAAATGATATTAAATCTGACTAGTTTTTAAGTATCTGTTTAATCCATCACATAGGGAAAACCCTAAAAGTAGAGAATTGTCCTTATTTTTTTATTTTTGTCCCACCCATGTATGCCAATTAAGTCCAGAATGTTTAACAATATCAGTAGTTACATAGGTTCTTTAGGCTATCTTGGAAAGCTATCATTTGTAACATTTTTCCCCTATGGTTAATGTTCCAGGTCCTTAAAACTGATTTTCAGGTAGGTTGTATTCTCTTCCAAATCAGGTATTTCCTATATTTTGGTTGATGGTCACCAATATAGCCTTCCTCCACATTTTTTTTCTAAGAAGATTACTGGCCATTCTGAATTTTCTGTATTTCAACCATCTGGAAACTGTAGTACTGCAATTTTCATGCTCTCAAATGGTATCACCCAGTGTTGTGAAGACAACCGAGTGCTATTAAGCTACTGAGTTTTTCTAGCGTTAACTTGACTATTAAATTTTGTATGAAGTTTAGAATTTTGTCAGCAAATGAAAGTTTGACAGTGAGGTCACTGTAGATTCCATTAATCAATTGCCAAAAGGTGAAGTGTTCAACCTTGTTATCAGCTGATGGAAAGAAATTCCATTAGTACCTTTCTGCATTTTTGAAGAGGTGGAGGTGATGGCTCCTGGCACAAAAGCCCTAACCATTAAACTTTCACAGCAGAAAAATCTCTAGAGATGAATTTTTGTCACTAAATTTAATAACTTCCATAAAAATTGGGGCAAAGATGGTTTGCTGTGACATTGGAGACAACATCATCAAAACTAAGGTAATTCCTTGTTTTTAACCTCTTTGTAAATGAACTAATAGTGAACATATTATTCATCATATCCTGTAACTTGAAGAAGCAAATGGGTTTTCTCATGAAGTAGAAGTGATTTGTAAATGGTTACAATGTAAAAAAAGTCAATAAAGCTTTTTTAAAAAGTTGGGATGTTTTCAAACAATTGTTCCAAAACTGTTTGAATGTATGACCTCTGTTTTTCCACACACACACACTTTATAGTATTTTATTTTTTTCAGTTACATGTAAAGATAGTTTTCAACATTCATTTGTGTAATATTTTGAGTCCCAATTTTTTTCCACCCTCCCTTTTGTACCCCCTCCCCAAGATGGCAAGTTATCTGAAATAGGATATACATTTCAAATCATATTAAACACATTTCCACATTAGTCATGTTGTGAAAGAAGAATCAGAACAAAAGAGAAAAAAACATGAGAAAGAAAAAAGTGTGGAAATATACTAGAAAAAAATAGTATGTTTTGATCTGCAATCAGACTCCATAGCTCTTTCCCTGGGTGTGGATAACATTTTCCATCATAAGTCTTGTAATTACAGCATCCATTTCTTAGCAGACACATCAATGGAGAGAAGCAGTGGTATGCAAAATCCCACGTAGTCTATAAGTCAAAACTGGTCATAGCCTTGAAACCTGTTTTGTTGCTTTCATGTGACTATGAATGGGTATGCTGTCTAGAAATGTACATTGCCTCCCAAGTAACAGTCACACTATAACGACCTAACTAGGAAAAGTTTTCTGGTGTCACAGGGTCATACAAGCTTGTGAACCACACTCAGCACCCAATCATATACTGCCTTGTATTATTACTTATGTTTCATCTATCTCACCAAATAAATCATAATCTGATATACTTATTGGCAGCCCCCACACAGAATCAAAACACAGCTACCACAAAGCTTAAAACCTCTAATAGTTTTGACATTCATTAGTAAGAGGCCCAAACGGGTGTGTTTCCCAATGGTGCTCCAAAGGTTTGTCTCTGTTACACTGGTATTCTCTGTGTCTTCTAGTGCTACTAACTCTTCCCTAACCATCAATTTGATGATCTCATTTCCTCTCAGCCTGATCAAAAACTCTGTATTAATCTTAGATATGCTATGCCATTCTTCATCAATATTATTAAAGAATTACGTTCTTGTGATTATGAGTACTAATACAGATGGCAATTCCTCTGTGACCAAGGAGATAGAGTAGTTTAATAAATGGCAGTGACCAGTATATTTTAATAATCAGTTGGTGACCCAGCTTCTACAGTTAAGCCTTTCTGAACACTGTTAGTTTGGTGGCCAGAAAAGAGGCCCAGAAAAAATTTTCTGGTCTGTATATGAAGTCTTTCCAGTTTGATAGCAGCTATTTTACTGCCTGTGATCCAGGGGTATAATCCTGGAGAAGTCAGAATCACTTCTGAGAAAACAATGGAATAAAAATTTAGGGAAGAAAGTCCTCATTACCCAAGTGCCATTGCAAAAACACTTGGCTTCCCTTCCCCTAGAATAAAAAGATTTTCTTTAAGTCTGCTCAAGTGCACCCGCTAAATGAAGTGCTTTCTTATCCCCTCCCCCAGTTATTAGTTCCCCCTTACCCAAATCACCTACTATTCACTTTTTATATATTTATATATGGATGTACAATTTCTCCTGACAAAATCAATGAAAACTCCTTCAGGACAGGAATTGTTTCATATTTGTCGTTATACTCATATCATTTAGAAGTACCAGGCACATAGTAGACACTTAATAAATTCTTAGTCATTGATAAATTAGTGATTCTTAATTGTATCATTAATGTTAAAAAAGACATCTTCATTTAAATAGACTATTTTTCCTAAGCAGAAAGTAAATGATATGCCTTCCTATGAAAGTGAATCTTCTAATTGTTAGTAAAAGAATAAAAAATTCTTTTAAGATCTCCTTAATGTAGTTTTGCTGTTTCTGCTACTATCTATTTTAAGTATTTATCAGTCCTAAAATGCATCTTTATTTTAAAAGAAAAGTACTAAATCCTTCAACCATGCTTAATTCTTCTAAGATATAATACTAACATATTAAATGTAAGAAAGATAATATTAAGGACATTTAAAAATGTTAAACCTTGTTATACACGTTTTTTAAATTTTTTGTATGACTTGAATTAACAAAATTTTAAATTGAATTGTAAAGTAGCTAATCATGATAATAACTAATAATATTTCCATTATTCATTGACCCATATGATTTGTAATTTAAAACTGAAATGATTATGTAGAAAAATAGAGGCAAGATCTCCCCATCCCATGGCAAACTTAAAAAAATAAATCTCACAGATGAATTCTGGTGTTGATTCTTTAAGTTCCTAGTATGCTGATAAAACGGATTAATTATTTGGAGAGCCCTGAGAATCCAATGGAAAGAAATTTTCCTTCTGTTCCAAACTTTTTCTCATTCCCCCTAAAGAGGATAGGAGGAAATAGCTACCTCTGTGTTGAAAATTTACCACTGTGTATGTATAAGGCAGAGTGATATCCGTAGCTATATTGCATTATTCAAATACTAAAGCTAATTTGGCACACAGTAGCTATTCATTTGACTACTAGCAAATTAAATAATTAGCTCTGATGTAAAAAAATATAAAACATAAGCTCTAACCCTCCAAGATTTTAGAATGCAGTTGGAGTTGTCAGATTTGCACCAAATAATATTATAGAAGTCAAAAAATAATGTAAGTAAGGACCCATGCAACTTCAGAGAATAAGTATTAAAGGTCAGAAAAAGGAAAAATCATTTACTAGCCTTTTGACTTTGGACAAGTCACTAAACTTCCGTAAGATAAAAAGTAAGGGGGCATAGTCAAGATGGTGGCATAAAAGCAGGAAAACTCTGTGGCTCCCACATAACCTCAAATACCTAAAAAATATGATCAAACAAATTTTAGAGTTACAGAACCATAAAGTGACACAGAGAAATGAATCTCCCACTGAAGGCAGCCCAGCAGGTGGACAGGAAGAGTTCATCCTAGCACTCTGGGAGCTGAGCCCAGCAGCTCAAGAGCCCACAGTTTTTGCCCCAGGGAAGCTTGGACCAGATGTGGCTGGAGCACTTGGGAGAGTGGATCAGCAGCAGCTGTGGGGGGTTCCAGAATTATCAACTTGTAAATGCCAAAGACAAAGTAAAAGGTCAGTGGAAATCTGCTAAATTTGGGGGGATATAGTCTGGCCTCTGCCCTTAGAGGGAGAAACAGCAGAGGTGAGACAGCCTTGCAGCCAACTCCATACAGCTGCTTCAGAGCTCCCAGTCTACAGATTGTAGAGGGTTTAAGCAACCATTCAGAGACTAAGCCCTCTTGCTTTAACTTGCCTGGATCAGGATCACAGTCTTGGGTGATGGTCCTGAGGTGTGTGACCAGTGAATCAAACCTGGTGGGTGCTGTAGAGCAAGCAGCCTCTTAATAGCTTTGAAAACCCCAGAGATTTGGGACAAAGCTCTCCCCTCTGGAAGCAGAGTTCTACTGTGGCAAAGAGTTCAAAATTTTGCCATTGGCTAGAAAGATGAGCAGAAAGAGGAAACAAAGCAAACAAGCTATGCAACTTTAGATTCCTTTTTTGGGGACAAAAAAGATCAAAGCATGGAAAGGAAGTAAGACAATACAGTCATAACTCCTGCACCAAAAGCTCCCAAGAAAAATATTAACTGGTTATATACCATGGAGGAGTTCAAGGAGGATTTTGAAAATCAAGTAAGAAAGTGGAGGAAAAATTGGGAAGAGAAATAAGAATGATGCAAGAAAATCATGAAAAAAGTCAACAACCTGACTGAAGAAAATAACACCTTAAAAAATAGACTAACTCAAATGGCAAACAAGGCCCAAAAAGTCATTGAGGAGAAGAAGGCCTTAAAAAGCCCAATTTGCCAGATGGAAACAATTTCAAAAGCTCACTGAAGAGAACAATTTGTTCAGAATTAGATTGGAGCAAATGGAAGTGAATGACTTTATGAGAAATCAAGGTACTGTTAAACAGATCCAAACAAATGAAAAAATAGGAGGCCATGTGAAATATCTCATTGGAAAAAAAACACTGACCTGGAAAATAGATCCAGGAGAGAAAATTTAAAAATTTTTGAGCAACCTGAAAGCCATGATCAAAAAAAGAAACTAAAAATCATCCTTCAGGAAATTCTCAAGGAAAATTGCTCTGATATATTAGAACCAGAGGGCAAAATAGAAATTGAAAGAATTCACCAATCACCTCTTGAAAAAGATCCCCCAAAAGAAAACTAGGAATGTTATAGCTAGGTTTGAGAGTTTCCAGATCAAGGAAAAAATATTACAAGCAACCAAGAAGAAACAATTTGAATACCATGGAAACACAATCAGGATCACGCAGGATCTAGCAGCTTTTACATTAAGGGAATGATGGCCTAGAATATGATATTCTGGAGATCAAAGGAGCTAGGATTAAAACCAAGAATCACCTACTCAGCAAAACTGAGTATTATGTTACAAGGGAAAATATGGTCATTCAATGAGGTGGAGGACTTTCAAGTATTCTTGATGAAATAACCAGAACTGAATAGAAAATTTGACATTCAAATGCAAGAAGCGAGAGCAGCATGAGAAGATAAACAGGGAAAAGAAATCTTAAGGAACTTAGCAAAGTTGAACTACTTACATGCCTACATGGAAAAACGATAATTGTAATATATGAAACTTTTTTCAGTATGAGTATAGTTGAAGAGAATATAAATAAATAAATAAATATACACATACATACATATATATCTATATAGGAGGGTATATGTGCATATGAATACATATGTGAGTGTGTGTATATATGTGTATAGGTATCCATAGAGAGATCATACAGGATCAATTGAATAGGAAGGGATGATATTTAAAAGGTGAAATTAAAGTGAGAGAGGAATATAATAAGAGCAGATGGGCAGAGACAGAATGGGGTAAATTATCTCATATAGAAGAGGCAAGAGATAACCATTACAAAGGAGGAGAAGAACAGGAAAGCAAAAGGTAATAGGTCAACCTTACTCTCATTGAATTTCCCTCCTTAGGGAGGGAATGGCATACACTCTAAATTGGGTTTCTTGACCTACAGGAGAGTATGGGGAAGTTGATGAGAGGGGGTATGATGGAGGGGAGGGCAGGTTGGGGGGAAGGAGCATTTGAAACACACACTTTTGTAAAGAGACAGGGACAAAGTAGAGAATAGAACAAGTTGGGGGGGGAATAGGATGCAGGGAAATAGAGTCAATCTTTCACAATATATCCACTATGGAAATGTTTTGCATAACTACACATGTACAATCTACATTGAATTGCTTATCTTCCTAGTAAGTGTGGGTGATAAGGGAAGAAGGGAAAGAATCTGGAATTTAAAGTTTGAAATTTTGTTATTATTATTATTTACATGCAACTGGGAAATAAGATGTATATGCACTGGAGTATGGAGATCCATCTTACCCTATCAGAATGTTAGAGGGGTAATGGGGGAAGATATAGGAGAGAGCAGATTGGGAAAGGGGTATTCAGTGGGATTGCTGTTTTGGGGTGGTGGCTAGGGGAAAGATAGAGAGAAAATTTGTAACTCAAAATTTTGTGGAAATGAATGATGTAAACTAAAAATAAACACAAAAGTTGATTTTTTAAAAAATTTTAAAAATATATTTTTTGAAATTTTTTCTTTTTTTTTTGCTTTTTGGAGAGGGGAAAGTAAGGTAGTTGGGGTTAAGTGACTTGCCCAAGGTCACATGGTTAGGGTTTGTTTGGTTTTTTTGGTGTGGTGTGTTTAGTGTCTGAGCCTGGATTTGAACTCAGGTTCTTGTGACTCCAGAGCTGGTGCTCTACTCATTGTTCCCCCTAGCCACCCCAAATAAATTATTTTTAAAAAGGAAAAAAAAGAAAAAAGAAAAATGACCTTTGAGGTTGCAGGGAATGATAATAATAAACGACTTACAATGTTTAAAAAAGATAAAAAATTGGTTTTGAAATATGGATACAGTTTTATTACCTAGGGAAACAAGGATGCTTTTGGAAAGTAAGAGTAGACCTAATCAATAACTTCATATGGCCATAGATAAACAAGACATTTTACATATCTCAAATTTTCCTGGAGTGTCTGAAGATGGTATTGACTAGATTGACACATCTCTACTTTTTCAAACTCTTGAAATTTAAACAAAAAAAAGTAAAATCATAGAAAATCCATAGCCAGCATTAATGACTTCAAATAATCAGATTTAGATAATGGTAAGGTATATTTTGAATATGTATCTTTAACCAAGATTGTGAATTTGATACTCATATAGTGTATGCTGAGTTACAAAAAATAAAATTAATCAACAATAAATAAAGATTTTTAAAATTTTAACTTATGGGTCATGCAAAATATTTACATATCTTTTAAATATGTACACACATAAGCTTATGCACATACATCAGTACTTTATTGATGGTGTGAAAATTGGTAAGAAGGTAACATGAACACTAACTGGATACTCTATTGCCCATCTATTCCTAGAGTTCTTAGCAAAAAACGAAAGGCATGGTAAAAACAATTGTGACTGACAATTTCATGCTCATTCACTTGATTTATGTACGGATATGTGGAAAAGGTGGGTACAAAAGGAATGGCATAAATGACCATAGAAAGATTGACAAGCACACAGACCTATGATGCCAGAGATTGTGGTGAAATAATCATTCAAATATTCATTGTGTGGTAAAAAAAAAAGTACTTCTAAACACTTAAATCTACACAATGAATTCCTCATTTTTTGCAGCTTATTTGAATGGTCTTCAAATTTCCACATTAAATTTTTTATTAGCCTCAAGAGATATGTCAGAAATTATTGGGATTATTATCTTTCTGTGATGATAGCAGTGGCAAAATTAAATGTTATCTCTTAACAAAATGACCATGTAACAAGTGCACAAGTGGATCATCTTTCTTCTGGACATGTTGAATTGGTTTAGGTTCCTACACCCTTCTCCATATCTATGATCCATCACATTTTTGTATGGATGGACTATCTAACTAGTTTCTCTTTCTCTCTCTCTGTCAATCTGTCTGTCTGTCTGTCTCTCTCCCTCTCTCTATCCCTTTCTCTGTCTCTCTCTGTCTCTGTCTCTCTCCCTCCCTCTCTATCTCTGTCTCTGTGTCCATCTGTGTGCCTATTGGTCTCTCTGTCTCTGTCTCTCTTCAAGGTGGCAAGTGTAAAATGGTTATAGATAACAGTGACTGAGGGAAGAATCTATATTTCCTGCATCTTTGTTTGAGAGTGATGTTTCATTCTACTTCTAGAAGGCAGGTAGCCAAAACATATAAAACATTCACATCTGGGCTATCATTACTATGAGCATTTACAACCACATGGGGACGGATGCTTTAAAACCTTTCAAATATGAATGAGCATGCTTGTTTTCTAATAGAGAACATTCTTATTTATAAAAGGCAGTAAAAAATGTTCATCCTTACTATTGGTCTTTTTCAATGTGAACAGCATAATTGCTGCTAGATTTACTTAAGTAGAGTCTTGTTTGGAATTTATGAAGACTTGAAGCTATATTTAATATTATAGCCATACCTAGTTTTCTAAGGGTAGAATTTAAAGAACCAATTTCCAGCATATTTTATAATGTAAAATATACTGTCATCTACTCTACTGAGAAATAGTACATTTTCACAATTATAGGACTAAAATGATAAGTATTAAATATTTTATGTAATCATAATAGTCATATCATATATTAAAGTTTATAAAGCTTTCCATGTATGTGCTGAAAAGTGTGCAGTATAAAATTATAAGGTAGAAGTGTATCTGTGATCTCATTAATGTGGTTATTTAATGACAACCAGTTATGCCTTCTCATCCAGTGTAATTCACATCTACATTCTCCCACTGATTCCGTGTAGACAGTCCACCCAGCAATCTGGTACCCTTCCTTGAGTTCCCATAGTGTTCTTCCCATCAATTGCCCTTGTCTCTTGCTACATGACTAGGCCATTGTTGTTTTGTAACCAGACATTTGTCTCATGATATCTTTTAAAAGACATTCTAAGTCATCATTTCTTCATTTGTAATGTGTTGCAGCCTGTGTGTATCCACCATGTTCCTCTCCATTACACTTTGGGTGATTCTCAATGTCAAGCCTATTGAGACTGTAAAATTCTGTGGCTCACAAACAAAAAACCATCAAAATTCTGCTGTGAAAAATGAACGTTCGTTTCAGCAAGAAGTTTTGTACATCTGGTATATTCATCTGTTTAGGTATACTAGGGATATGAGGATAGTGACATTGTGCTTCTTTGATTGTTTTTGAATAAAGTTTGAACATCATATGGAGGCTGAGTGCCACTTATTTTTATCATAGATAATATTGACTAGAGTGGAAAGAGTAAGCTTATTTTGAAGTGCTTTGGTACACTTAAGTTCCACTGGGCTCAGATCAAGAGTATAGAATGGAAAATTCAAGGAGAAAGTTTATATGAGGATCAGGTTTATTCATTGAGTGTATTAGCAATGCAGCATTCACAAAGCCTACACTAACTATAAGTATGCTGATATGGTTATTAATGACAAAATGTAACAGGCTCTCTACATGAGAAGTATAGTCAGAGCATTTATTCAAGTACCAGAAGACTGAGTCCCAAAACCAGAAAGTCAAAACCAACACAGTAGTTATGAAGTTGGTACATGTAATTAAAGCAGTAAATACCCACATTCTCAAGCCTTCAAAACAAGACAGGCAACCTCAGGAAAAGGTCCTCCTCTCCTCACTCACGGCAACTGCTCAGTGTTCAGGCAGCCTTGTGTCCAGCAGCTCTGGCCCCTCTGCAGTTCTCCTCCCTGGCAGTCCTCAGCAAGAGTCCTTAGCAGAGATTCTGACTGGCTCAAAGAAAAAAGAGTTCGCGCTGCTGCCGCTGCTGCCACTGCCACCACTGCTGCTACCGCTGCCTCCAGTCACCATCACGGATGATAGCTTGGTTCCTGCATTCTCTTGCTCCACCCCTTCCTGCTATGTCAGCAAGTTCAAGGGGCATGGAAGATCTTTAAATCTCAGTATCATTACATTCAGCCCCAAGATCTTTCATGTCCCTTACTTAGCAAAAATACATTAACAATGCATTCAACAGAGTTTTGCAACAATATAACAAAGATAGAACACAATAAACATAGAAAACAACATTTTAGGGTGGGGCTTGAGTACAAGCTCCCCATCATTCTCCCCTGAACAAATGGGGTCCCAGAATCTTGGGGTAAGGGGTGAAGATCTCTTCTTCCCTGGCTACTTGCTGCTGAAATTGGATGTAGAGCTGTCCCTGTCCCAAGGGGTCCCATTTGAGAGTTCACTTCTTTAGTCAGCATTTGGAATGTGCTTGATGCCAGGTCCAGGGGTGACATCTAGCTTGAGCTATTGAGCATCCACAAGTGGAGGGTACCGAGCCTGTGGAAACAAATCTAACAAACAAGGTGAACAGACAAAAAACCAAGAAGGAAACAATAACCAGAAACAAAGTAGACATAGGATTAGCCACGTTACTGGAGTCCATGAGTCCACTATTGTAGCCTCACTCACGGTAGAAAATATGAGTCAAGGGTACAATTTTATAATCATCTTCTACAGAATAAACAATAGTTACAGTGTTATCCCTCCCATGTGCTATAATCTCTGCAGCCTTTGGAACATCATCTGGCTTCCGTTTTACCCATACTTTAGCTCCCAATTTTATTCTATCAATAGAACCAAATCCTTCAGTTCCTTTGATAGTTATTTTGGAAGGAGGGTCAGTTTTTACAAGTGGTACTGTTTTACAAGGAAC
>JAQQSW010003481.1:0-14682 GCA_028646575.1 Pseudocheirus occidentalis | reverse complement strand
ACTCAAAACCTTGTGGAAATGAATGATGTAACCAAGAAAATAAATTAAAATTAAAACGGAAAAAAAATTTTTAAAAATTTTAAAAAATAATAAAGAAAAAAAAAAAAAGAACCACGTTCATGGAGCACTTCCCGTCCAGAAGAGGGAAGCTGATTCTCCATGGCTTCATTTTCCTAGTCACTGATCACACCAGGGGTCCACTTAGAGCACTTTTCAAATGTGTTTCATCCCTATCCTCCATAGTTTGACCTCTTTGTTATAGCTCTAAAATAAGGAATTATGTTTTACTTTATAGGACAGAAGAAATCTGGGTAAAATTTTCACATTACTCCACTGAGAGTAAGAGTCTAAGACCATAGCAGAAATTTTCCCTGAAACTATTCACAGAATTGGGTGAAGGAAAACCAATTTTCAGTTATTTGTGAAAAAAGTACATTCTTAAAAATTCAGGATAATATAAAATAGACACAAATAATATTTATGAGGCTGTTAATGTGAAGTATTCCTTTATTTCACTCTTCAGTAGAAGGAAACAGAGCACATATTACATAATACATATTATATGGCTATTTCCCAATTAGTGTGAACAATAAATTTCCCCCCTCCAAAACTGGTATTAAGTATTAAAGTGCTAATGAGAGAAATTAACCTTAAAAGTGTATCATATGCGCATTTTCCACCTCTTCCCATCCCCAGAGCTGGTTGTGAGACATTTACCTACATATTTTTGGATTTAATCAATGTCAGCAGGGTTTTAGAAAGACAAGCCCACTGATTATATTGTTGGTAGAACTGTGAATTGGTCCAATCATTCTGGAAAGCAATGGAATAATATTTTTTTAATGACTTAGAGCATCTAGGTGGCACAGTGAATAGAGCATGGGCCCTGGAGTCATGAGGACTTGAGTTCAAATTTGGCCTCAAGACACTTGACCACACATACTAGCTATGTGACCTTGGGCAAGTCACTTAATCCCAATTGCCTTACCTTCCCCCCTCAAAAAAAAAGTGACTTAACATTTCTATACTTGAAATGATGAACCTGGTTTGCTCTATTTGAAGTATTCAGATTTGCACTCTTTGAAGTTATAATTATATGGTTCTAGCTAATGGAAATACATAGTGTGAATTCAAATGACGTGACCATTTCAAAGGATACATAATTCCCACTAATAAGGACCTAGCTTCTATTAGAATGATTTTAACATATCTTCTTAAAATATCTTCTACAAATAGAAACTTTTTAATATCTATTAGTAGAGTTATTTGGCCCTAAAATGTTCCAGGAGTATGGTATAATCATTACAATGTCATCTACTAGCTGAAACACCTGGAAGTGAGGCAACATAGTGGGGAAAGTTGGAAAAGCGGTCAATTTAGAATCAAAAGACCTGTGTTCAAACTGTGAACCTGCCATTTACTACCTGTGTGACCTGAAACAAGTCACCTAACCTCTCAGGGCCTCAATTTCTTCATTTTAAGCATAGAAATATTAAGTCACTTTTAAAAAACATTATTCCAACGTTTTCCAGAATGATTGGATCAATTCACAATTCTACCAACAATATATCAGTGAGCTTGTCTTTCCAAAGCCCAGCTGACATTGATTAAATACAAAGATATGTGGGTAAATGTTTAACAACCAGCTCTGGGGATGGGGAGAGGTAGGAAATGTGCATATGATACACTTTTAAGGTTAAGCTCTATTGTTAGCACTTTCTTAAGTTTTAACAATTTAAAAAATAATAATTCAAGTCCTGATTTATATAATTTCCAAGATGAAAATGGCCACCCTGAAAATGTAACAATAAGCTCTTACCAGCAGTACCATATGGCTCCAGCACACCTCTGACTACTTCCAACTTTTGTTATCTTTGGCAGTTTTCTGGGTGTGAGGTAAAGGGGTTTTATATTCTTAAGTGGTTATTGGGTATAGGACACAAGCCCATTTATTTTACATAAATTCTAAATAGTTCTCATGCTTTCACTGAATTGTCAACATCTCAATAATTTTTAGTAAAAATGTAATTTTTCTCTGAGTTGTTTCCTTCATCAACTTTATTTTATACTAGAAATGTCAATTATCAACTTAACAAAATTAATAGGCAACTATTTATCTACTATGTGCTACACTGTTCTAGGAGCTATGGATAAAAGAACAAATAACAAACTGATCCCTACCCTCACAGAGTTGACATTCCATTTGGGGGAGACATATGCAAACATATAATTAAATATAGACTAGGTACAAATTAAATATAAAATGTAGTTAAATGCAAAGTAGCTAGGGAAGGAGTGAGGGAACTAACAATTGGGGGGAAGGAAAGAATCAGAAAAGGTTTTAAATACTAAGCGGTGCTTGGGTTGTCTTACTAAGAGAGTGAGATGTTCTATTATCAGGCAAAGGGGGTGCATTCCAAGCAGGAGAGATAGCCAATGCCAAGACCCAGAGATGGAAGACTGAGTGCCATGTGTGAGGAACAAAAAGAAGGCAAGCATCGCTGCACCACACAACGTGAGAATGGGAAGCTGGAAAGATGGGTTTGGACCAGGCTGTGAAGGGTTTTGAAAGGCAAACCAAAGTCTTTGCATTCTATCCTAGAAGCAATAAGAAGCCATTGGAGATTATGGAATCAAGGAGTGACCCAGCCATATCTGCACTTAGGGCAAATCACTTTGTCAGCTATGTGTAAGGTAGATTGAAGTAGAATGAAAGAAAAACGTCTTGATGCAGGAAGGCCAATTTGGAAGCCATTACAATAGTCCAGAAAAGAGGTGATGAGGGGCTGAATTCAATTGCTGCCCATGTGAGTCAAACAAAGGCGTCAGATACTGGGAAAGTAGAAAGAAGATGTTTCAATTGATTACATATATGTGTGTGGTGAAGAAAGTAAAGAGTCAAGGACAGCACTGAGAACACAAACCTAGAAGACAAACCAAATGGAGGTGTCCTCAGCAGAATAGGGAAGTGCCAGTTTGGTAGTAAAGTCGGATTATGGGAAAGGATAACGTTCTGTTTGGGATATGTTGAGTTTGAGACATCCAGACATCCACGAGTGAAGGGACATTCAGTTAGAAATGTCCAATAGCTGAAGAATTAGGACTGGAATTCAGGTGAGAACTGAGACCCGGTGTCTTCACACTTTAAAGATCCACATAGCCTGTTCAGAAGCCTATAACACAATCAGTGGTAATCAGTGGCAGTGCACTTCCTGAGAACCCCATCTTCACAACCTCCAAAGTGGAACACAAGAAATCTGACTTTGATGATTCACTAGTACTGAGAGCATGAAAGTATCACTTGAGACAAAAGTTTAGCAAAAAGATATCCAATCCCTGGATGAGTGGATGTATAGATTGTTATTATCCTGCATAGAGATGCCAATTACAAGGCTCTGAGTAGTTTTATACCAGAAGAGTGATGATTACAAACCAATTGCATTTGTCAGCAAAGGACTTAATGACAGTGAGACTCACTACCCCATCCACAAACTGTGTCTTTGGCCTTGAAGTGAGCTATCACTGAAAAGTTCCAAGACTGCTCATGGAGTGAAACTGCCAAGTGTGGACTGATAACAATCCACTAACAATGGTGAAAAGTGTAAAGTAAGATGCTTCTTGGCAGATACTGGCCCTATGCGTAACATATTATATATAAACATTATATATAAACATATTATATATTAAAATATTATTGTTTGTTTATATAACCCTAGCCACTATAGATTCAGCATTCACCAATGGCCTGAAGAGAATCATGCACTCAGATAGATGCTCTGTCCCAAAGATGTTTTGACACTGAATATAAATGCTATTTTCCTCCACGACAGCTATTTCTCCACAAATATTAAGAATAGTAAACATATGAGTTTAGGTTTTTCTCTCTCTAGATCTATAATGATCATCTTGATAAATGTTCTCACCAAGAATTCCCTTATTTCCTCTTGAACAGAACACCATAACTTCCTGCTTCCTGACTGAGTCACCTGAGTGACTCCACTGTAGCAGATATTTGACCTACATCAGGAAGAACCTTACAGTCCAGAATTGCGCCCTTCTGATGCTTCTTCTGATCAGTACTTGGTCTGTGACCAGAAAGAAGTGCCTCAAATGCTTGGTGCTCTGAGTAGCTCTCCAAGACTATAAATGACAAAACAGTTGACAATTCATGTCAGTGGAGCAGTCATCCACATAGAGAGCTTCCTCACACTCAAGAAATCACAGGACTGGCAAACAGAAAAACCAAACTGGTGGTATGTACTCCATAAACGTTGTAAGACTCAAATGAAATAATGCTTGTAAAGTACTTTGTAGCATTAAAGCACTACAAAAATGTCCATTTAACATAGTGTGGTTGCCAATGAAAATATCTTCCAATTCTTTCGATGATCAGTACTCACAGGATAACATGCATGTTTCTCCTGTTTTCAGGAAATCCATTATAATAAAATTTAAAATCATTTAAAGAATGACACTTCATATTGTAATGCAATTCTTCATTTTATAAGACAATTCACAGTACAATTTCTTAAATTTTTTTCAATTAACCTGCATTTAATTTTTTCCTTTTCATCCTTCTACCCCATTAGAAAGAAAAAATGAAAAGCAAAAGAGCAAAAAATATGTATATTGAAACCAGACAAATTTCCATGTTTACCATGTCCATAAATAAATGTCTCAGTCTGCATTGAGTCCCATCATCCCTCTGTCAGGAGGTAAGTAATATGTTCCATCATCAGTTTTGGAATCATGGTTGGTCTTTGTTCTTTCAAAATTGTTTGTTGTATGACTGCACATGGATAACCTATATCAAATCACTTGCCTTCTTAATGAGGGGGTAGAAGAGGGAAGGAAGGAAAGAATTTGGAACTCAAATTTTTTTTAAATGAATGTTAAAAATTGTTTTTACATGTAATTGGGAAAGTATAAAATATCAAAAAGTCACAAAGTTTGTTTATTGTCACAATGTTGATGTTAGAGCATAAATGGTTCTACTTTCTTTTGCATCAGCTTATACAATTCTTCCCAGGTTTCTCTGAAATAATCCACTTTATCATTTCTTATAACACAATAGTATTCCATTACATTAAATTCTGAGTTTCCTTGATATGTTTAAATATTTTAGAGATGCCTAAAGGAAGATAAGGTAATAGGTAAAGAGTGATGAGTTGATGGCAACTAAATCAATCAGGGATGAAGACTCATTGTTCTAAAATTAAAATGTAAGACAACAGGAAGAGGTTTTGGATTTAGAAAAATTTAATTCATACATCCCCACCTCTGTCACTATGTAACCAAGGGTAACTTGTCTTGGACTCCATTTCTCTTCTGAAGAATAAGGGCATTCTACCTCTTCAACAGTTTTAAGATTCAGCTCAAATTTGTAAGATGAGGTACTGGTGCTGAAAAGATTTCACTGGTGATGAAAAGATTAATTTGGGCAAAAATTGATAATAAATAAAATTTATATTTAATAAATTTATATTTGCATTGCTTTTTATTTTAAATTGATAATGCTTTCTATTGGTAGGGAGAAGAATTGGCTAATGGATAAAATAAAATCTAACTTAAAGATGCAACAGAGTTTTTTAAGTTACCACATACCAAATATATATGGTTATACATTTAAAGGAAACACTATGATTTTTTGAAAAATATTACTAATCATGATGCTCTACTTCATTTAAAAGCTAATCTGCACTCAGAGCAAATTACAAAATGAGTACAGAAGCAAAAATACACCATCAGAGTGTCTGAAATTATACAATGATCATCTGCTTTACTCTGCTTCTTACAATTGCCTCTACAAAGGTAGCGATTTCTAAATACTTAACAATCTGACTAAATTTTTCAAAAAGCCTCAATGACTCTAAAAATTCCAATAGTTTCTCTATCCAAGATAAATTTTTTAGGTTTCAGTTGGTCGTTTGGGCGGGGGGGTTGTGCTTTTTCCTATAGTTTTAGTTGGCTTACCTTTTCACTCTAATTGAGTTCACATTCAAATGAGGGAGACAAAGGAAAAATAAAAAGATATACTCAGTGTGGATGGAACAGTCTGAGAGGGGAAGACACTAACAGCTAGAGGGACAGGAAAATGCCTCCTGGAGAAGATGGAATTTGAGCTGAGCCTTATAAAAGGATTTTGACAATTCTTAATTAATTTTTGAGAATACTTTGTAGTATTGGTATTTATTGTTCTTTAAAAGTTTCAAAAAATTCTCCTGTAAATTCATCAGAAGCAGGAATTTTGTTGTCTCTCCCTTCATCATCACTTGCTTTCCCATTTTTCATGGAATCTCCTCTCTGGGTCTGTTCTTGATACTTGTTGCTCCTAGAAACTCTGATTTCCCTTCTCCTAAAGCATGATATTGTCCATAGAGGACAACTTCTCTCAGAGGAAGTAAGCACCAAATCCCTGTAGATCATAACTATTTTAAGATCCCAATCTCCCCTTATGGAATAATTTCTCCCTTCTTAGAGGTCTTCTTTGGTGGGATCCCCTCCCACCACTGAGTTGAAATCTCTCCCTTTTGTTTTCCTTTCTTCAATACCTTTTGACCAACTCACCCATTCTCTTATAGGCCTTTTTCTTCTAAGAGACTGCAGAAATTATTTTTCTTCATTATTTACCACTGACTTGATCAGGTTATTTTGCACATTGATCTCTATAGCGTCTACTTCCCCTCTACCTTTTTATGTATCCATCAATTCTGCACTTTTGTCTCACAAAATACATTGACTCACTTGGTATTGGGGAATAGGTAAGGAAGGAGGGTTAATCTGTGGTATTTTAGAGCTATTCTTATACCATCACTTCTATTTCTTTTAGTTTTGCTTTCATTTTTATCTTATATATCTTCAATGAGAAATCTTTTAATGATCCTTATTTTTCTTTAACTCTATAATTGTCTTTTTCTGGTTTTCCTCCTTTCAATAGTTTCTAGAAATGGGATGATTTGTTTTATCACTTATGTTTTCCTTCATAGTTATATTTATTTACCTTTCTTGTGTTTCTGTTATTTGTAGTGTTTACAAATCTAATATTGTGCTCACATCCATTTGGGTTGGTGTTTTGTTTTGGCTTGGTTTTCTTTTGTATTTTGTTTTAAGAATGTTTCAAAAGGCTCTCTCCTACTAAAAAAATCACCTTTTTTCATTGATGATTAGATTTAATGCAGGCTGTCATTTGGGGTTGTGTCTTCAGCTCCTTTGTTTTGTGGAACATATTATTCTGTTTGTGGTTTCAGGAGGATAGAGAATAGTCTTGTGTTTTATCTGACTATATTTGAAAGTCTTTTCATTGGTTGTTGCTTAAAGAATTTCTCTTTATTGGAATTGTGAAATTTAACCATTATCTTTCTGGGAGCTCTCAGCATATGGTTTTGGTTTTTTTTTTTTCCTGGAGGTGATTTCTGGGTTTACTCAATTTGTGCCGACAGTTTTTTGGTATTATTACTTGCATTACAAGTTCAAGTTTTTTTTCTTTAACTTTTTCATGTTCTTCTGGGAAGGCTATGATTCTTACATTGTCTCTTATGCATTTTGATTTTGAGTTCAACTTATTTTGCTTTCAGAGCAATCACATGCTCTCTCAGCATTACTACTTTTTGCTTCTCCCAGACTCTCCTTAATTTTAGTAACTTCATATTTCCCTTCTGTCTCCTTTGAAGAGATTCACTACCTCAGATTCAAGTTTTTTAAATTATGCTATTTATCTCTGCTGTTCAGGTGATAAATTCTGTCATTTGTTCCCTTTTAACTTCTTCGAGATTCTGATTTCTCTCTTGAACCATTCAAATTATTTGCTTTCTTGTGAATTCACAGGGTTTCCTGTTCACTAGATGTTGCTCCAGTTTCCTGTCTTATGACATTTATTTAGAGATGTTTGGAGTTATTTAGATGTCTTGGTAGTCATCTTCTCTTGTTTTATCATCTTACCTGTAGATTTATCTGCTCATGCTAGGCCAGAGAATGAGGAATGCTGGTGAGAAGGGTGGGGCTGAGTACTTTAGAGATTTGTGATCTCTAATGTCGATTCATAAGACGTTTACCTTTTTAGGCTTCTTGGTATCTTGGCCTGTGAAGACAGCTATAATTTCTCTAATTCTAATGCACAATTCCTCTTTGGGAGATTTTCTGAGAGTTAGCAAGGATTGGGGAAAAATGTCTAGTCCTTCATTTGTTGGTCACATCTTTTAGGTGATTCTTGACAGAAGCCAGGGAAACTAGGCATGGAAGACAAGGAGACAGAGCATTCCAAATATGAGGGACTGACACTGCAAGAGGAAATAGTGCCATATTAAAGGAATGGCAAATATGCTTGTATGATTCGAATTTAGAGTATGGGAGAAAAACATGAGACTAGAAATGTTATTCAATAGTCAATAAACATTTATTAAGCACTTACTACGTGCCAAGCACTGCATTAAGTACTGAGGATACAAATACAAAGGAAAGATAGTCCCTGTCCTCAAGGAGTTTACAATCTAATGGGAAAGACAACACACAAAAGAAAGCTGAAAAGCACAGGAAAGGGGGGAAAGACCCAGAAGAGTGGGTGGAGGGAGGAGTCTTGGTGGAGAAGTCAAAGAAGTTTCAAATGAATATAGGGGATACAGAGATGAAGAGATGAAGAGATGTGTTTGAGGAGGTGGGAAGGAACCGGGGTGAAGAGCACTTAAAGTGCCAAACAGAAGAATTCCTATTTGTTCCTGGAAGTAATAGGAATTCACTAGAGCAGGACAATGATATGATCAAATCTATACTTTAGGAAAATCACTTTGGCAACTGAGTGGAGGATGGACTGGACTCATGAAAAGTGCCAACAAGGGACAATAATTGAAAGGCTATTGCAATTGTCCAAGTGAGAGGTGATGCGGATTTGAACTAAGGTGGCAGCTATGTTAGTAGAGAGAAAGAAATGTATAGGAAAGGTTTTGTGAATATAGGTAAAAACAACAAGATTTGGCAACAGAATTAGAACGTGACTGATTTTCTTCTCAGTCTTGTAAGTGGCTTTTTAAAGTCACTTTCAGAAGAGAAGTTCCAAAACTATTTTAAGCAATGGGAAACCTCTTTAGGGTGAATCTTATACCAATCTACTATGCTGAAAGCAACACTCATTGGGATGTACAAAGTCTTGTTTGTTAAAAGCAAAAAGATCTCCAACTAGTAGGTTTTTTAAAAGGACATTTTAAAAGTTTAATATGTTTTACTTTCTAAATAAAATTAATTTGGCTCTAAGTGATTTGGGGCTTTTTCCAAAACTAAAGTCCATTCATGAAAGATAAAAGCCATTCTTATATTAAAAAGAATGAGATGGAGGCTTTGAAAGGCAATTACAAGAGGAATTTCAAATATGTTTCACATAATGGCAATGTAACACAACAACTCTTTGGGGCATGAGATGACCCTTGACATGACCCCCACGATATTACAGAACATTTATCTATCTCACCCCAACATGTGACAATACCCTACTTATTCTAATGCTCACTTCCTTAACCTGCCCTTACACCAAAAATTCAGGTTCCCAGAGGCATACCATTGCCACATAGAAATGTTCTCAGGGGCCCAAGAGGAGCTCTGAGGAGGAGAAATATACTAACTCACTACTCGAATTCTTGAGCCCTTATCCAATGTGTTTTCTATCTACACAACTAGTTACTCATGAGTACAATTTTCTATCTTAAACATAACCATCTACTTAACAATATTGCAAAAGAAGTAATAATATTGTGGATACTATTGTTACACCCATTCATAGGTGATATACAGGACGCATATAAAGCTGGGTCACACTCTTGCACCAACGTATCCGATATCTACAGAGAAGAGTGGGCACACACTTAAAGAAATTGGGAGGGAAAGAACAGGAGGGGAGGGAAACTCCTGCACTTCGGGTAACTCCTAACTGTACAGCAAGCACTGATGGTACTCTTCTATTCAGGAACATCAGCACCACATAAAGTTACTTCTCTACTCACTGACTGGCCCTGCTCACTATTGGGGAATCTTTTCCTTTCTCTACTTGAACATAGCATACAAATGATCTTTACTAATGCCAGATCACCAGAATACCGAAGCAGCTGAAAACCCCCTCAAACTGATTGCCCTTTCAAAAACACACTTCAATCTCCAAATGTCTGAGTTCTTTTTTTTCATTTGTCCTTTAAGTCATAAAGTATCATATATGCAAATAAGCTAAAGAAATCTAATTCCTTGAAGTTCTAAAGCCTTCTACCATGGCCCTTCCATCTGTTCGGTGCCTTTTAATTGTGTTTCTTTGCATTCATACGTGTCCAGTTTTCAATTTACAAAAGATATTACCTGAGTCTTTTAATATTAAGCTGTTACCACATAAACAGAACATCATTCTACATCATTCACAAAGAATCCATATATTTATACCCCATAACATTTCCTGTCATAAATTGTCAAAAACTTATGTGAAAGTTGTTTCTTCACATACATATATTATCAGTGTATATTAAAACAAAAATTTTTTCTTACTCTTTTTAGGTATAAAAATGTTCTTCTCTAACCAATGCAATATCTTACATCCTTTGGCAACTTTTCCTTTACAACACCTTTTCTGCCTTTTTCATCACTAAATTGTTTCAGATAAAAGGGGTCTGATAGGGACAGATTACCTTTTTTTGGTTTTTTTTTTTTGGAGAGGGGAAGGTAGGGCAATTGAGGTTAAGTGACTTGCCCAAGGTCACACAGCTAGGTGTGTGTGTGTGTGTGTGTGTGTGTGTGTGTGTGTGTGTGTTAAGCGTCTGAGGCCAGACCCAAATTCAGGTCATCCTGACTCCAGGGCCAGTGCTCTATTCACTGCTCCACTTAGCCACCCCAACAGATTACCTTTCAAGAGCATCATTCTAATATACATAACCTCCTGATTGCTATGAAAGGTATGCCAGCCACTTGGATCTATAAACACACAAATACTTTAAAAAATCAATTTCATTACTTAACCTGATATACTTTTGTAGGAACCATGTAATATCATTAGTCAGTATACGATTCCCATTTTGACCAGTCTTCTCACCTAATGACTTGCTTACTTAATCTACATTTGGTATGTCCTCATGGCTCTTAACATACCAAAATGGTGATTACAAACTGTTTTGTATTAGTCAGTTCCAGACTTCGTTTGTTAATATGTAAAGTACTCTAGCTGGCAAAAGTAGCCAAGACAAGATGACAAGGGAGCTTCTTACAAATTTAAATGGTAGTTAAATTTGGTTAATAATGAATTTCTCAATTTCAGAATTCTAAGTACTCTTTTAAAGCAAAATGTGTAGATATCTACAAACAAACACACGTATGTATTGATAGATAAAACAAGAAACTTACATAAAATTTTGTCTGCCAAAATATCTGCCAAATAGACAAGGTTGATTTTTCCTTAAAAGATATTGAAATTGGGGTGGCTAGGTAGTGCAGTGAATACAGCACTGGCCCTAGAAAGGAAGCAGTGTCCAAATGAGTCAAAGCTGTATCCTTGCTGAGTATCCTTTTCATGCTACTTAAAATTCCTTTTGTTCACTGTGAGATGGCCTACAAGTGTATAATTTCATTCCAATTCCAAACCAGAAATCAACCCAGCCCAAAGCAGGACTGGCTTGCTACACTTTGTATGTTCACTGAATAAAATTAGACAGTTATCACCATCATCCTTTTTTTTTAATGAAATAAACAACTTTTGACTCATTAAACAGATTAATGAATAGATGTCATCTCACCCAACTCTGTCACTGTGTATTTTATCTGGTCTTATATTCTGTTCCTTGGAAAGTAAATGACATTCCCCCTTACCTGTTATTAATAGTGAGACCCTCTTCTCTCTCTTTCTCTCTGTATGTATGTGTGTATACAAATATGTATGTATGTATGTATGTATGTACGTAAGTACATACATACAGACTCTTGTCTTTGTGATCTCATCATTTCCCGAGGATTTAATTTCATTCCTCCATCATTTTGCAGAGCTATCCAGACAACTTCTCTCTCCTGAACTTCAACCTCACATCAACTTCTTATCAAACATTTCAAATTGCATGTTCCAGAGATATATTCAACTCAACAGTACCAAAACAGAGCTCATTTTATTTCCTAATGTTCTGGGCCAGGCCTGACTCAAGATAGTCCAGTGGTTCAGGCTTGGACCTGGAACAAAATGAAACACTTGACAGCCATCCAACACTTAACAAAAAAGCCCATTTAATAACATGGAAAGAATATTCAACAAGGATAGAGAACGGATTCAGGCAGATGTAGGTAGTTTTAAGATGAAATATCTATTTCTCATTGTATTTTTATTAATTTTGTTAAATATTTCCCAATTATTTTAATCTGGTTCAGGCCATACTCAGGCATGTTTCTGGCTGCTCTAGATGACCAAGAAGCCAAATCAGCAGCTCAGTTCCCAGTCCACTAGACCAATCAAGTGACTGCTTTTCAGTGGAAAACTGGCCCACTTTACGAGGCATGGATGCTAACAGATGTTGCTCCTACCACATGCCCTCTACAGAATTCCCGTTTCTGATGAGGATACCAACATTCTTCCAGCTTCCCATATCTTTAGACATAGCATTATCCTTGACTCCTCCCTCTCCCTCACCTCACATATCCTGGCAACTGTCAAGTTTTGCTTCTACCTCCACTATGTTTCTCACATACTGGAATCTCTTCCCTCTGCTGCTTCAGGTTCTCATCACCTTTTGCTTGGCCAGTTGCAGTGGCCTCTGGATTGGCCTTCCTTCCCTAAGTTTCTCCCCACTCCAGCACATTCTCCACACAGGCACCCAAAATGATTTCTTTTAAGCACAATTCAGACCCTGGCACTCCCCTACTTCATAAGCTACATTGCCTGCCTACAGCTTCTAGGATAAAATATGGAGTCTTTTATTTGGCTTTTTAAATCCTTGGTGACTTAGTACCAATATACCTTTCAGGCCTCTTCATACAGTACTCCCCTTCCCATTCTCTACAAAGTAGCTTTACTCAACACTATCTCCCATCTCTGCCTGAAATATATTCCCTCCTACGTCTTACAGAATCCTCTTCCTTGAAGACTCAATGTAAGCACCATCTTCTGCATGATGCCTTTCCTCCAACCTACCTTCTCTAAGTATATTTAATTACCTTGCACTTCATCTGCTTATACTTCTATATGCAATCTACTGACAGAATGCAAGATCCTTGACAGCAGTGGCTGTATGTTCTTTATATACACAGTGCCTAGCTCAGTGCCTAGCACACAGTAGGTATACTTAATAAATGAATGTGGATTAATAATAGATGTGAAGTCCTTCACATACACAGAATCGCTATGCAAATGCTGAATCATTATATCATCGTCAACACTAAGTCTTACACATGGATATTAAATCTCTAAGTGGCTGGACTGGTACCTAACTACAAACAGAGTTAGAGCATGAATTGGAAGGCCTTCTTAATATTAAAAGTCCTTTTTAAAGAAGACATACATAGACATACATCTATGTGCATATGACAGCACCATATGTATATAGTACATAAATGTCACATTCATATCTTTCAACTTTATAAGGAATAGATATGTACATACACACTTGGAAGGCATTCCATTAATAGTCTCCGTAAATATTTACTTAGAAAAACTTTCATATGATGGTTTAGAGTTAACTAAAATTTTAATTGAAACAGTAACTTAGGCAGTTGTAAAACATAAAATGAATCCACATAAATCATCAGCATTTCTGTTGTATTTCTATCTAGAGGGAAGATATAGAAATTCCATTCCAGACAGAGATATGTAATGGCGACATACAGATATTCTAATGCTATTTTTTGGTAGTGCTGCTCCTAATACACAACCAAATATTTACTCAGTGAAGCATTTATTAATTAGTTAATGCTTTTACTCTGGCAACATCTCTCCTTCCCAGGCCTTTCCACCAAATGATAATGCTTGGATTAGGGCCAATTCAGCAGGGAAAAAAAAACAAGTATGTGATGACCTCAAGTGGTAAACACCTAAAATTACTTCTTTTAACTGTGAAATAATTATGAACTTTAGCATTAAAGGATTTTTGCTGTACCTTCTATTTTTCAAATACTCCTTTTAACAGCTAAAAAAAAAACAAAACCCTGGTATGAAGAACAGAGGGCTAGCATTGGAATTAGGAAGTCCGGGGCTGCAGTCCCATTTCTGAGAGAACATACTTGCTGTGTATCCATGTTAGGCTATTTAACCACTCAACTCTAAGGCTATAATTTACACATGGTTTGCCACCATGGGCCTGTGGGAATATTTCCACAGTGAAAATTTCCCAAATTGAGGAAGTCACAGGTAGGAACTGAAAATGTGTTAACAGGGATTAACTATTTCTCATGATTCAAATGAGATTTAAGTAGGAAAAAAAATGAAAATATGAACACTATATTAAATGTACTTAAATTTAAGAAGCAATGGGTATAAAGTGTTGTATATCAGACTTTATTCACTGCAATTAAAAAAACAGAATTAAAAAGCACTCCATGACACTATTAGGATATCCCAGGATCTGGCAGCTTCTACACTGAGGGATAGAAGGGCCTGGAATACGATATTTCGAAGATTAAGGGAGCTGGGATTAAAACCAAGAATCAACTACCCAGCAAAATTGAGTATATTATTCCAGGGGAAAATAT
>JAQQSW010003480.1:0-14682 GCA_028646575.1 Pseudocheirus occidentalis | reverse complement strand
AGTCTGTTCAAGCAAGGGGCAATTGCTTTGCAGATGAGGAAGCAAAAAGGGCTGGGATGGTAGAATCAGAACCTTCTGAAAAATGGTTGGTTTCGGTCCCCTCTTTTCCCCCCTGAGTCTCCCTTCCCCTTCCTTTACCGAGGAAGAAAAGCAGATATTACTGGCCTTAGGACCATGAAAGCAGGATGGACGGTGGTACCTCTCAGATGGGAGAGAGGTGTTGACCAAGGCAGGTATGAGGCAGATCCTTCAGCACTTACATCAGGGCAGTCATTGGGATGTCCAGAAATGTGTGCTGTCCTTGCTCGGTATGTAACACCTGGCCTCTATACTCTGATGTGGTAGTTGGTGGACAGCTGCCTTGTGTGTGGAAGGACAAACAAGTCAGCATTGCACCAAACTCCAGTCAGAGGTAGGCCTCCGGGCCTCAGGCCTTTTCAGAGGATACAGGTGGACTTCACCAAATTAGTTCCCATTGGACGCCTCAAGTACTTGCTGATTGTAGTGGACCACCTGAACTCCTGGGTGGAGGCCTTTCCTCTGCCCCACACAACAGCTCCAGCTGCTGGTAAAATTCTGCTAAAACAAATAATCCCAAGGTATGGGGTGGTGGAACAGATTGACTTAGAGAGACGGGCTCATTTTACAGCCAAGGTCCTATAGTCCCTAGCCCAGGCCCTAGATATCACTTGGGAGTTTCACACTCCCTGGCATCCCCCTCCCCTACCCGCTCATCTGGCAAAGTTGAAAGAATGAATCAAGAAATTAAGAGGCAGCTCACTAAATTGGCTTTGGAAACCCAGCTGCCCTGTACCAAGTGCCTACCCTTGGCCCTCCTTAGAATTAGGACCAAACTTAGAAGAGATATAGGACTCTCTCCCTATGAGGTCCTCTTTGGACACCCCTACCCTGGCAAAGGCAAAGAGAGCCTAGATCCATTGTTTGACCAGGAGGACAAATTTCTGAGGGAATATGCAGCTTCCCTGGCAAGGCACCTACAAAAAGGGCTGATGGCTTAAACTCCTCCTTTGAGATTCACAGTTCACAGGTACCAACCAGGAGACTGGGTCCTGATCAGAACCTGGAAGGAGGAGAAGCTCAGTCCAGCCTGGGAAGGTCTGTTTCAGACTCTATTGATTTCCAATACTTTGGTCTGGACAAAGGAAAAGGTTGGACTTATCACACTTATGTGAAGGGACCCATTGAACCCCCCCTACTTCCTGGACTGTTGAAAGTGCCCAACTAGAGAATTTGAAGCTCCTCCTATGGCACAGCTATCCAAAGTGAGCAATCAAGACTCTGGACTCCTCTCCCTGTGTATGTTTGCTGATGAGAGAAGAAGGGGAAATCATTTGCCTGCTCCTCTTTTTCTGCATTAGCTTAATCATAATTATATATTAGTTTTGATCAAGCAATTGTCTACTCTCCCCTGCTTGGAATCATTTTCTTTGCCCTGAGAATGCTACTAATATTCTCTTTATATCTGAAACAGATAAGATAGTTTAGGGGGCTTGCTGGAATTGGTGTGAGAAGCTTTCACACCTAAAGAAAAGAGGGGGGATGAATGAGATAAGTGAAAGCATTCACATAAAATGAAAGGGACAGTCACCAAACTTCAGCTAGGTCCTAGATCTCTTTAGGCCTAAGTTTCATGGTCCTGTAAATCACCTGATTTTGGAGAAAAGAAATGATGTGCCCCTACTCCCCCTCCCTTCTTCCTGTAAGGGGCTTTCTGTGACGGCCCCCTTTTGCTACACATGGATAATCATAGCTATATATCTTTGTATTGGGCCAGAGGGGCTTTCCAGGGTCCTGCGTAGACTGTGGGGTCATGTCACCTCACCAATGAGGTAATGATCCAACATTAGGGGATTTTTGGTGGGAGTGGGTTTTGGGTTTATCTGGAAATTTGGGGGGTTTTCACAGAATTGTTTGTACAAGGGTATAAAACTGCTTGCTTGCTTCCTGTTGGGTGCCTCCCTATACCAGGCCTATCTGGAATGGTGATGCCCTATTCTCACGAGACTTGTCTTTAGAATAAAGAGCTTCTGCTTCTACCTGGAGAAACTTCTGAATTTATTTGGGTAAGGGTCTTTGGGATCTTCATCACACTCAATGGGATAAGAGCACCAGTAAGGAAAAAATAGTTTCTGAACTACAAGACACAAGGAGCTAAGGAATGCTGATACATGAGGGAGACAAAAAGACCTAAATCTCCAAAAAACAGTGTAGGGTTGAAGATAAAAGTCTCTTTTCCAGAAACAGTATAAGCAGGGAATAGAATCATAGCATCCCCAGGAGTCTTATGGCATGAAAGGACAGGCACTATAGGACCAAGATACAGGAGAAAAAGTTTTGGGTTTTTTTTTTAATCAGAGGTACCCTGGCCTAGGATATGTTTTTGAACTGCAAACACTGCTGAAGAAAAAAACAGAGGCTCCCAAGGGCTTGCTGCCTACTGGCCAGGGGGTAAAGAAGCGATTCCTTAGCATAGGCAAGCAAAGCTCACCATCTGCTGGAGAGTTCTACAACTACAGAAATGCCAGCAACGATCTAAGTTATATTATACTGTGCTTATTAACTGAGGTAAAGGAAACAAAGTTGCAGTGTTGCTGTTAGTAAAGTCAAAGAAGGCAAAGGAGCAAAGAAATCTTGGGGGAGTGACTATCACCTGCTGCGAAATAAAGGAAGCTACAGGAGACAGAAAGTGGCCTCTCCCCCTTGCAGCTGTACTATAACCACAGGAAGCATATGGGGTCTTCACTGCCTGCTGTATGGGATCAGATGCTAGTCCTTTCCATGTCCATTAAGTTGTAAATAAGACTGTTTTATGTTTTGAGATTTGTAAAAGTGAATGCTTATAAGAGAACTTAGTGACAATTCTTGGGGGAAACTACTGTTTCATCTGAAAACTATGAATCTGAAAAGCGAGCTCCTTGTATATGTGGAAACCAGGAACAGGAGAGAGCATCCAAATCAAGAGTTATGTTTGTCATTTAGATTTTAAAATTATTTTTCTAATAACTTTTTGTGAGAATTTTTTTTAAACATTTAAATGGAGAGTAGAAAGTATCAACAATTAATCTAGCTGGATATCCCAGATCTGAATCAAAGGAAGTTAGATGACTTTCTTCCCTAGGCTAGCTCCTCAGGGCCCTTTATTTAAAGTTTGTGAAAGAGATGCCTCCATCCCAGTCTGATATAGCACAATGGACACAGCACTGGGCCTGGAGTCAGAAAACCCCGAGTTAAAATCTGGTCCTGGGCAAGTTACTTAACCTACTTACCTCAGTTTACTCATGTATAAATTGAGGTTAATAATAGCATCTACCTTCCAGTGTGGCTGTGAGGATCAAATGAGGTAACAGCTGTAAAATGCTTAACTTAGCGCCTGGCACATGGTATAAGCACTATATCAGTGTTAGCTATTGTTGTTGTTGTTGTTGCCTAAAAAACAGCCTTCTTGAAAAGACGGACAACCCCTAAACTAAAATCATCGCTTTGAGTCTTATGAAAGTTAATGCTTGTAAGGTAACCCTTAAGTGAAGATGCTATTCAACCTCAATGGGAGCTGCAAGTCAGAAAAGTGAAAGGGCCCAAAGTATACAGTGTAAGTCAACAGAACTGCTAACTAAAATTCTTGCTGTGACAAGACAGGTATAAGCCCAGTTACACAATGATTCAATACATAAATGACCAAATAATGTGTGTGCGGTTTTTTCAAACCTCAAAGTAAAAACTAAATGTTAACTATGATTATCTCGTTTCCTTCTCTTTTGAGATACAGTTAAGGGGCAGCTAGGTAGCACAGTGAATAGAGCACCAGCCCTAGAGTCAGGAGGACCTGAGTTCAAATCCAGCCTCAGCCACTCGACACACTTACCAGTTGTGTGACCTTGGGGCAAGTCAATTAACCCCAATTGCCCTAACTTCCCCCCTCCAAAAAGAAAAAAAAGAGGAGAATTCTAGAATAGGTTAGGTACACAAGATACAGTAATCAATGATTATAGCAATCTACCATCTGATAAATCCGAAGACTTCAGCTCCTGGAATAAGAACTCACTATTTGAGAAAAACTGCTGAGAAAACTGGAAAACAATCGGCAGAAACTGGGCAGAGACCAACATCTGACACCATATACCAAAATAAAGTCCAAATGGGTACACAATTTAGATATAAAGATTGATACTTTAAACAATTTAGGGGAGCAAGGAATTGTTTATCTGTCAGATTTATGGAAAATGGAGGAATTTATGACCAAACAAGAGATAGAGAACATTATGAAATGCAAAACAGATAATTTTGACTACATTAAATTGAAAAGGTTTTATACAAAGTCAGTGCAACCAAGATAGGAAGGAAGCAGAAAACTAGGAAAGAATTTTTTACCACTAGTGTCTCTGATAAAGGCCTCATTTCTAAAATATATAGAGAAGCGAGTCAAATGTACAAGAATACAAGTCATTCCCCAACTGATAAAGGATATGAACAGGCAGTTTTCAGAGGAAGAAACTAAAGCTACAGTCCTATGAAAAAACGTTCTAAATCACTGTTGATTAGAGAGATGCAAATCAAAACAACTCTGAGGTACCACATCATACCTATCAAATTAACTAACATGACAAAAGAGGAAAATGATAAATATCAGAAAAGACGTAGGGAAGCTGGAACATTGATTCATTGTTGGTGGAGATGTGAACTGATCTAACCATTCTGGAGAGCAATTTGGAACTATGCCCAAAGGTCAATAAAAATGTGCACACCCATAGGAGTGGCTAGGTGGGGCAGTGAATAGAGCACAGGCCCTGGAGTCAAGTGGACTTGAGTTTAAATCCGGCCTCAGGCACTTAACACAAAAACTAGCCATGTGGCTTTGGCAAGCCACTTTACCCCAGTTGCCCTAAAACAACAACAACAACAACAAAAATGTGCACTTTGACCCAGCAATATTTCTAGGACAGTATACCAAAGATATCAGAAAAATGGGAAAAAGACCCACATGTACAAAAATACAGCAGCTCTCTTTGTGGTGGCCAAGAACTGGAAATTGAAAGGATGCCCATCAACTGGGGAATGGCTGAACAAGCTGCGGTATATGAATGTAATGGAATAACTATTGTGCTGTAAGAAATGATAAAAAAGTAGACTTCAGAAAAACCTGGAAAGCTTTATATGAACTGATACTGACTGGAGTGGGCAGAACAAGGAGAACACTATACACTATAAGAGTCACAGTCTGCTGATTTTGATAGACTTAGCCCTTCTCAATAACGTAAGGACCTAAAACATTTCCAAAGGACTCATGATGGAAAATGCCATCCACATTCAGAGAAAGAACTATGTAGTCTGAATGCAGAGCAAAGCAGAATATTTTGTTTTTTGTTTTTTCTTTCTCATGATTTCTCCCATTTGCTATAATTCTTTTATTCAACATGACTAATGTGAAAATATGTTTATAATAGGAATGCATATGTAAAGTCTATATCAGATTACACACTTTCTTGGGGAAATAGGGAGAATGGAGGGGGGAGGAGGAAAAATTTAAAACTTATGAAATTAAATGGTTTTTTTTCAAATTTAAATTCAATTTTTAAAAAATTTTAATTTAAATAAATTTTTAAAAAAATCTAAGTATGACTAGACTACATGAAAATCCTCACTAAAAAAGAAAACTGAATACCGTATTTCAAGAAATAATGAATGAAAGCTGCACAGGATCATTAGAACCAGGAGGTAAAGTGAAAATAAAAGAAGCTATTTGTGACCTACTGAAGTCCAAAACTTAAAACTCCTGGGAATGTCAAAATCCAAAACCAGAGATTCTCTATCAAAGAGATAGAGAACTGCTAGAAAGAAAAGAGTTCAAGTATCAAGGAATCATGGTGAAGACCACACAAAGACTTAGCAGGTGTCACTATTAAAGGAGAGGAGACCTTGGAACAAAATATTATAAAAAGCAAAAAATAAAAAGCCAGGAAAAACTTGTCAAAATTGAGTATAATCCTAGATGGGGAAAAAAATTAACTCTTACTGAAAAAGAGAACTTTTAATAATTTCTGATTAAAATGCCAAAACTGAGTTGAAACTTTGACACAGAAAGGTAAATACATTTGATCCACTGGAAGGGCCTATACAATGATGAACTGTTTACAACCTCATGTGTGAGAAGAAACATGTGTCCTTCTCAGACACCTAATATCTTCTTTTGGGGGGGGGGAGAGGGCGGAAGGCAAGGTAGTTGGAGTTAAGTGACTTGCCCAAGGTCACATAGCTAGTATATGTGTCAAATTTCTAAGGTTGGATTTGAACTCTGATCCTCCTGACTCCAGGGCCAGTGCTTTATTCACTGTGCCACCTAGCTACTGAAATTCTAGTATCTTAAAGGTTCATACATGGAAGTTGATCTGGGAGTGATTCTGTTCTATTTTATGATCTAAAATAAGAAAAATGAGGCAAAAAGGAATGCTCAAAGAAAAAGGGGAGTAAGGAATTGGAAATTACTATGTGGCATAATGGGGGCTTGTAAACAGAATATTGTACATGGAGAAAGAGGTGAAATAAGCAGACATCATTTGATTTTCACTTTTATCTAACTTTCTAACTGAATAAAGGAGAGTAGAAAATGTATACATACCCAAATATGTATGTGTGTGGGCAGCACACATGAGAAAACACACACACACACACACACACACACACACACACACACACACACACACAAGTATGAGCACAAAAAATGTGTATTTCCTCTAACTCACCTGGAAAAGAAGTAGGAACTAGGAGAGAGAAGAGAAATAATAGGGAAGATTCAGGGAAGGATTAGTCATAAGGACAACAAACTACAGCCTTAAAGAGTGGATTGTGAAAGTGAGATTTAACAAGAAAGAAAAAAGTGAAAACCCATTTCACAAAAGAGTAAACTGAGGTTCAGAGGTGCAAAATAACTTTCTTGGTACCACAGAACTAGTAAATGTCAAAGTTAGGATATGAACCCAAGTCCTCCTGACTCTAAGTATAACACTCCTTCCCATGCACCATGTTGCCACTCTAAACATGAAACAAAAGGCACACAAATTACAGGAAGAACCCTCTGAAGAGTAAAGAATGTATAGTACTTTATTCATACTGCTTTCTGTTGGATGTTTCCTTTATCTACGTTTCAATATACTGTTAAGTCTGATTTCAGCCCTATTTTTGTTTATGGTACCACTATTTTCTAGTAACCCAAGTGGCAAACTACAGTCATCCTTGATTCTTCTCTCTCCTTTACCCTACATATGAGACCCCAAGAGGTAGGTACCCAAGGGCCAAGAAGCACCATAAAGATTCCTCATTTTCCCTTCTCCTTCTGGTTAGACACTGACTCTCCTCACCTCCATTCCTACTCCCATAGGAGAAAACTCACTCCACTCTAACCCTCATGCCTATTCCCTGCTTTTTCCATAGTGCTAAGCACTTGTTCATAATTTATACAATAGCATTATAAAGACATATATAACAATACTGTAACAACTTCAACTGACTTAAGTTCTCTGACCAATACAATGACCTATCATGACTCCAAAGAACTAATGATGAATTATGCTTCCCACCTTCTAACAAAAGAGATATATCAAAGTTGATATATGCATTTTTGGATATGAACAAGTCATGAATTTGTCCTACTTGATAATGTATATTTGTCACAAGGATTTTGTTTTATTTAAATGCTTATTCATTCATTAATCTTGTAAGTCATTAAATCTTGTTAATTATTCTAATTTTTAGGGCAGCTAGGTAGCACACTAAATAGAGCACCAGCCCTGGAGTCAAGAGGACCTGAGTTCAAATTAGGCCTCAGACACTTAACACTTACTAGCTGTGTGACCTTGGGCAAGTTATTTAACCCCAATTGCCCTGCCTTCCCCCCTCCAAAAAAAAAAAAAGTATTGTAACTTCTGTGTTACCTTTCTCTATCTCTTAAATGTTAATATTAGAATCTGGGGGAGAAGAAACCAGTGTTCTTTCAGAGTCATAAAAATCTTCAAAGAGTACTAAGGGAATGGATTTATTCTGTTCTGAGGGTCTAAAGAGGTAAAAAGGAGAAAAATAATACACTAGAGTAAAAAAAAGAGGGAAAAGGTGAAACTTGCTAGTTTAAAAATAGGGTGTACAAGAAGAAGACTAAATAAACACAGAGGAAGAGGTTGGATGAAGTGTGCATCAGATGAATGGCAGTTTTCTAAAATGAAAGCATACTGAACACATATACACACACAGTTTTAAAATACATCACAGTCAAGAGGGAAATAAGTGAGGATGGGGGCGTAAAGAAAAAGGGGAAGGTAAGAAAGTAAAAGGGGAAGTGAAAGGGAAGAATCTAATGGGAGTCAAATTGCTTCTTGGACAACTGGGGGAGGAGTGAAATAAACTTCATATGTTAATATAATGGATGGAATATTACTGTTCAGTAAGAAATTGTGACAGAGATCATTTCAAAGAATCCAGAATAGTATGAATGAATGCAGAGTGAAACAGGCAGTGGCAAAACAATTTACACAGGTATATACCAAGACTATAAAGAGAACCAACTTAAGAACTCTGATGAAATCAATAACCTACCATGTGTCTAAAGGACCTATGATGCACAATGCAAGGGAGTAAATAAATGAAGACTTAGAATATTGAAAATTGCTGACTCTACTTTCAAAATATGCAAAAATGATCAGTCCCACTACGTTCCATCGCTCTATAAGCAGAAAAAAATGATACCAAAAAATATATAACTTACCGATACTGCCAGCCAGTGACAAGGTTGGTATATTTCATCAAATAGCCACAAACATTTTCCATGTGATCACTGTTTCAAAAATAAGAAAAGAGTCAGCCATAAAACACTGAAAATCAAAAGAAATCCCAAGAAGCATACTATGCAACTGTGCAAACAGCTATGGTCAACTGCATTGTCTATAAATGGCTCAAATAATATTAGGAGAAAATGTATAGTCATTTAAAAAAACTCAGACATTTAGTTTAACAAAGCTTACAACCACAGAACTTAATCAGCATTTTTCAAACAAAGTCTAGTTATATTAATGGAATGACTAAAAAATATAGCAAAGGCAAAGCCAATGTTTTCTTTTTTTGTCCAGAACAATAATTTCTGGTGTAGGGAATTCCTACTAAGGAAACATGCAGATCAGAAACTGTTGTGCAAACAACAGTCTTTGAGAGTTGACTAACTTCCCAGGGAAATGAAGTACTGAGAGTTAAAGAATTAATCTGATTCAGAGGTAAGATGTGAATCTGGGTCTTCCTGAAATTGGGAAGAGCTCTCTCTCTCTCCCTCTCTACCTTACCCCCCCTTCCCCCGCCAATTCTATGCTGTCATGTTAATGTCAATGCTAAAATAAAAGAAATTTAAAATTTCACTGGTCCCAAAATAAGTTCTTCCTCCACTATCAGAAACTTCCCCTCTGCTTATAAAAAAAGCATTTGTGGCACCTTGATGATTATCTTTTAATAAAGGGGTTCCTTTCATTTATTTTAGTCATTTACATTAAACATTCCAAATAAATAGGCTTGTCAACTCTTAAACTGTCACCAAGTAATTATGTAAACATTCTACAAATAACAGATTTCCTCTTCTTGTAATATTACAATAAAGTTTCAATTAAATGGCATCCAGAAAATCAAGTCTTTTACACAACTTTTAGAAATTGTTACTTGAGTGAAACACTAATGTACCATTGGCGAATTTACATACTGATTCAACCATTCTGTAGAGCAATTTGAAACTATAATCTTTGACCAAGCAATACCACTATACTAGGTCTATATCCAAAGAGATTAAAAAAAAAAAACAACCACCAAAAAGTTAAAGGACCTATACAAAAATATGTATAGCAACTCTTTTAGTGCTGGCAAAGAAGTGGAATCTGAGGGAATGTTCATCAATTGGAGAATGATTGAACAAGTTATATATAATTATAATGGAATACTACTGTGCTGTAAGAAATGATAAGCAGGATGCTCTCAGAAAAACCTGGAAAGATTTACATAAACTGACACAAAGTGAAATGAGCAGAACCAGGAGAAAATTATATATAGTAATAGCAACATGATATGATGATCAACTGTGAATGACTTAGCCATTCCCAGGAATACAATGATCCAAGACAATTTTGAAGGACTTATAACAAAAAATCCATCAGAAGAACTGATAGAGTCTGAATGCAGATCAAAATATACTTGCAAAAAATTTTTCTTGTGCTTTTTAAAAAATCTGTGTTTTCTTTCACAATATGACAAACATGGAAATATGCTTTACATGACTGCAATACATATAGCCTATATTGCTTGCATGGAGGAGGTGGTGGAGGGAGAGAATTTGAAATTCTAAATTTTTTACATGAATGATAAAAATTACTTTTCTTTTTTAAATTATAGAAGAATACTTCCCTCCTCCCTTCTCTAGTGTTCTTTCTAACCTATCCCCAAATATTTTAGGTTGATGTTAGTTACTTTATAACAATCACTCTGGATATGCCCCTTCAACTTCCATGACAAAAGTAACCTAATATACCCAATGCAAAAAATTAAACGTCTGCCACACTTAGCAACAATGAAAATTTCTGATAAATATCAAAAAACTCACTCTATCACGCTATAAAAACAGAAATGTCTGTTGTGAGCTTCAAGTATGAACTGAGAATAATGGTGACTACATCTGATGGGAAAAGAAAAATGTTCTTTTTAACCCTTCCCTAACTTTGGACAAAAGGAAAGCAAATTAGTTGGCTAAATAGTCTTTAGGTAATATTCAGGAACAACAGTAATAACTCAGCCATTCACTTAGGAGGCTAATTGGCTGAGAATAATATGGAATTGAAAGGCCTAAGAGCTTAATCCAGAGAGCCCAAGTAAGCAATTCCAAAATATGCATGATGGTTTCTGGAAATAATAAAGACACCATTCTCACTATGCCCCACAAAGTATATCCTTTAGACCTAAAGGCAATGAAGATGAGCTAAAGATAGGCTTGTGAAATCCTAGCTAAGGTCGGAAAGTCTAGGGGTTATACAAGAATGGAACTTCACGTATATTTTCAGAATTTCTCAGATGTATTCACCTTTTCTGATTATTTTTTTCCCCCTCTCCTGCCTTGTCTTTTTTCCCCCTTTAAAATGTTTATTGTCATATGTGTGGCTCTTTGGTAGGAAGATAAGAGAAAGAAGACTGAAAGAAAGGTGAGGTAAAAAATCTTTTGCTTTAGTGAGAGTGGAAGTGACAAGGGGAGTAGGTTTTTTCTATGAGTTTCCCTTTGAAAAGAAAAGATGATAAATTCAGTCCAAGGCTAGTTAGATGTCTTTCATAAACATTTAAAATTACCTTCTCTTACTATATTATTTCTTTTTTTTTTTTGCCTTTTTTTTTTTGGAGGGCAGTTGGGGGTTAAGTGACTTGCCCAAGGTCACATGGCTAGTTTTTGTACTAAGTGTCTGAGGCTGGATTTGAACTCAGGTCCTCCTGACTCCAGGGCCGGTGTTCTATTCACTGCACCATCTAGCCGCCCTTTACTATATTATTTCTGAATCTGTATCATAGATTTAGGTAATTTAGTCTAAGTTCCTCATTTTACAGGTGAAGAAATAGTTACCAAAAGGTTACATGATAATGACAGAGATCATCTAGAAAACCCACAAAGCACAGATTCAAACCCACTTCTGTAAATTATTTTTTTAATCCACCTAATAAAGAAGGTGCAAAAATATGGTACCAAGGAAAATGTGTTGAATTTGTACCTAGGTTCTAAGGTTCTCTTCCCGACTCTGCTATAAAGTAGTAGCCTGTACAATGTTAGAAAAGCCATTTAAATCTCTGAACCTTAGTTTCCTAACTTCTAAAAATGAAAGGTTTGGCCTATGCTAAATCTAAAGTCCTTCTCAAATCTAAAACTATGATCCTCCAATAAGAAAAACCTCTAAGAAACTGCAACAACCAGATCACATTTGGGCAAAAGAATTTTCTGGTGTTCAAACATTTCCAATTGGAAATATACAATTTCTTGTTATAAAGGTTGGAAATATCCTGATACAATCCACCCTGTACTCAAAAGTTATTTCATAGTATTTTATACAGTGATTTCCTTCTCACTTTCACCTTAACAATCATTTGGTTCTCTTTGGTCTAGTTTAATAAGCAGACAAACCCATTTACAATTAGACTTTTCTCTGCAAATGGCAATATTATCATAATGACGACAGCTTATATTTACAAAGTTTTCAGACTTAAAGTGTGTTCTATCTCACTTGCTACAACAAACAGCCCTATGAGGCAGGTAGTGCCAATACGATTATTTCAATTGTGTAGATGAGGGAAGTGGGAATCTACATGATGTGACCTTATATGGCCCACAACCACATTACTAGTAAGTGGCAAGATCGGCTTTTGAACCCAGGACTTTTAACTCAAAATAAAGCATTGTTTTCACTGCACTATGCAGACATACAACAAGAAAAGAATATGCATAAATGACTAACTTTGAACATTATTTAAGAAAAGGAAAGAAAACTGCATTAAGAAATATTCAATCACTCTATGCAGGACAAGGAAAGATCATATTGCAAATACCAATTATTTTGCTGAGGAGAATTTGTATTTAATCTGTACAATTCTGCTCTAATTTGTAGCAAATAGTATGCCAACACCAATTAGATTCTTCAGTGGATATGATGTCATCAGTGCAGACACAAACCATAACTTATCCACGCTTTCTCACCGTATGACTCTTTTTCATGCCCTTCTATTAATCCTCTATAGGAGTGCCCTCAACATGTTAACTAAACTCCCTCTAATACTCTAGACGTTAACATGGATACTAATGGACACAGAAAGCTGTCCATCAATCTAACTTTTCTGATACTAGAAAGATAAAAAATCTTAAAGTGTTTATTATATTCCAGAGTGTGGATGATTACAACCCTTATACCACTGCTCTAGCACAATTTCTTGTTCTTCATTGTTTGTATGCTACATATACCCACTATGCACCTTTCCAGTGACCTTTGGTTGTCCCTCCACGATAATTCTTTGAAGACTGAGTTTGGCAGTGAAAGGGAAGAGAGATAATAAGGGCAACGGTCTGTGGGAATGGCAGGGCCAAGTGCCCGTTTTTTAAGGATAGAGAACTTGGGATCACTGAGAGGCAACATGGAAGGTGCCAATGAATAAAGAGAGGCTGGGAATTGTTAAGTGCAAGAAAAAGTAGACGATAAAAGAAGCAAGCTCCCAAAGGAGTCAGGATGGAAAGTAAGGGCCACATCTTCCTTAGAGACCGGACTAAAAGAAGGGGAAATGGTGTCAAGAAGCTGTGAGACACAGAAAAGGGAAAAAGAGGGAGCTCATGGCAACTGCCCTCTTTTATCTGAATAAAGGATGAGGTAAGGTCTTCAACTTTGAGGACAGGGGTAGGTAGGAACCTCAAGCTAAGAAGTTTTGTAATAGTCTCTGTGAGGAATGAGATAGGAAATCATTATACCCTGCTGAAAAACCTTTGATAGTTCTTCACTGCCTACAAGACAAAATTAAGGCATTTTAGTGGGGCATTCAAGTCTTACAAAATCTGGATCCAACAGACTTCTTCCAACCCTCTATACTGTACTATACAAACTATATTTCAGCACGCGTGTGTGCACAGCACACACACACACACACACACACACACACACTCAACTTGGTTCCTGACATTCTCTAGCCAGGAACAATCCTCCCACTTCTTGGCTACTAAAATCTAGATCTTAATTAATCATCCTTCAAAGCTCAAGTACCACCACCACCTCCTAAAAGATTTCCCTGATCACAAGCCCAAGGAGATCTTTCCTTCCTTTCCACAGCTTTTATAATCCACCCTACTGATCCTATGCTTTGTATTGTTAATCCTTCTAGTTAAATACACAATCTCCTTGTCTAGATTGCACACTCCTTTCAAGTAATTACAAGTAAAAAGATCATAGACTTGGAGCTGGAAAGGACCTCAGAAGTTATCCAGTGCAACCACCTCATTTTGTAGATGAAAATGAACCCTGAGGCTCAGAAGTTAAGTGATTTGCCCAAGGTCATACTGCCAGTAAATGGGAGATTCTACTTTGAACTCCAGTTGTCTAACTCCAAACTGTCTTCTTTCTACTATATTATACTACCATTTATTCCTCATGCTGAATTCTCAATAAAACTTAATTGATTTGTTAAGTGTATTGACTATAAGTCTGGTTGCTTGATAAATCAGGTTTCTATACTCACAAAGCTTTGTATCAGAGCCTAATCACTCCAAAGTTCATGAGGCCCAACCAGAAAATAGTACATTAACACTATTTCCTTTACTATAATTCTGATTTGCAAAATACTCACCATATTACTTCAGTTTTCAAACTACATTAGTAGTAAATTATATGCAAGATCATAGGCATTTTGATAGTAAGGGGCAGTATGACTATGTACTAGACTAGAAATCAAGAAGCCAAGTGTTCTCTTTTGTCACAAACTAGCAGTGACCTTGACCATGTTGCTTAAACTCTCTAAAACCTAGTTCCTAAAACTGTAAAATTAATGAGTTAGATGAACTCCCTAATGACACTGTATTTATTCTCTAAATATTAATTCTGTATATGATTACATACATACTTGTCTCCCCCCATTAGAATG
>JAQQSW010003478.1:0-14683 GCA_028646575.1 Pseudocheirus occidentalis | reverse complement strand
AGAAGAAGAAGAAGAAGAAGAAGAAGAAGAAGAAGAAGGAGGAGGAGGAGGAGAAGGAGGAGGAGGAGGAGGAGGGGAAGAAGAAGAAGAAGAAGAAGAAGAAGAAGAAGAAGAAGGAAGAGGAGGACGAGGAGGATGAGGAGAGATGAGAGATGAGATGATCTATTGGAAGGTTCCTATAATGGTCCAGGTGAATGGTGATAGGGGCCTGAGCTAGGGAGGATGCAGTGGGAACATAGAGGAAGAGGCAGGTGCCAGAGATGACTCTTTTTCCTTGAACTGCATCTCTACTTTCTCCATTCTGTCATGCTAAATAAATAAATTTATGCTACTAGATCTGTGTTCTCTGCTTTGTAAACAAAAGATGTGAAACTAGATAATTTCTATTGTTCCTCCTAGTTTGAACAATCGTTTGCCCTAAATGCTGGATATTCTAAAGTTTCATCCAATTCTGACATTCTGTGTTCTAAGTGCCTTCCCAGTATAAACATTCTATATTTTAAAGTTGTTTCCACTTCTGATAGTCAAAGTTCTAAGGTTCCTTCTAGCTGGAATGTTTTGTGTTCTAAGGTTCTTTCCCATTTTAGAATTTTGTTCTTATCTTTAAACTTCTATCATTTTATGATGATTGGATATATAATTTCTATTTTGCAGATGAAGAAAATGAAACCCAAAGAACTTGTGTTTACATGTTTTGTGGTAATACAGCTAGCTTGTACCAGAGTTTGGGTTAGAGCCTAGCTTTGCCTAAATCTTCTTCAATCAGAGGTGACTTGCATTGAGCTATACTGTCTGAAATTCATTAATGCCTCAAAACTTCAAGGTATTTCTTTACCCCTAGGGAAACGTGGTGGAACATTTTGAGTTTATTTATTGCTAATTGTAAAAGTCCCAACTCTCATCCCCAGGCAATAGAATTGATGGATCATCTCTTTGTCTATGGTTCTAAGGAGGAAAACTCTTACAGTCATAAAAAATGCATTTGTACAGGCTGCCTATAAATCATTGCTGGCATGGTATCATTAAGGCTGGCGAGGGGGCCCATGAGAGAAAAATTTTCCTGCTGAGGGATGCAGAGTAAGCACTGCCAAGACAATACCAGTGTCAATGGGCTTTTCTAGTTTCCTTACCATGGACTATTTTTGTTGGGGTTCAGTGAAGCGATCATGCAGCGGTACTTTGGAAGGGGAAAGCCCAAGGGATGGACTATCTGAGCTGGTGATTCCTTGTAAAATGGTCAGATAATTTTTGTGGTTGGTTTTCCTATTTGTGACACCAATACATTAAATTTAGAACCAATGGAACTCATTCCAGACCACTGGAACCCAACATAGATTGATGGGCTGCATTCATTTTCCAGCTGGCTATAGGACAATGGTATGGTTATAAGGAAGGAGACTGAGAGTCAGAAGACCACAATCTGAACCTCAGCCATGTTACTTCCTTGTTGTGTGACTTTGGGTACATCACTTAACCCTGGATTTCAGTTTTCCTCATCTGAAGTTTTAGGTGCATTATTTAATCAACTAGACTGTTGTATCTCAAAGAAAATTTATTGTGTCTAGTACAATGAGCCTTGCACTGAGAGCCAGGAGATCCAGGTTAACATCAACTGTGATTCTATTGAAGTACATTTTGATGAATATATTTTGTTTTCATTTTACCTTCTTTTTCCAAGCATGTCACTCACCCCCCACCCAGAGAAGCATCTGTTACAATAAAAAATAAAAAAGGAAGAAAAATAACAATCAACTCTTGGCCCAATTACTAGTTATGTGTTGCAGACACTCTGAGACTTAGTTTCCTTGCTTGTTAGATGGCAACATCTTACTCTCTATCAACAGACAGCTGTCTATATCACAGGATTATTTGTGAGTAAAGAGTTACAGAATTGTAAATTATTATTTAACATGAAGATATGTTGAGATTGTTATATACTATATAAACTTGAACTACAATTGAACTAATATGATTTAGCACTAGAAAAGACCTGAACGACCATTTAGTCTAATATTCTTACTTTACAGAAGGCCTGGCACATGAGGACCAATTGAAAGCTTTTTCATTCATTCATTCACTTACACACTCATTCAGAAATAGAAATCCAAAGAGCTTAACTAATTTGCTCAAGGTCATGCAACCAGGAAGCAAGGGAGACAAGATTTAAACCTGGGTTTTCAACATCAGGTCCAGTACTCATTCCATTAGCCCATTTAATTGTTATTGTGATTGTGTTGGGATGCGAGATTAAAAATTTCCCTCTCCCTTCTCTTGCTTCACATTCTAATAGACTTCTTGACCACCAGAGTTGAAATCCTCCCTATCTCTACCCTTCTTCCCCATGCTTAGATGATTCCAAACACTTGGTTGACGTTTGGGCAAGAGAAGAGATATATCCCTTCCCTCACTATGGCCTTGCCAATCACATTCCATTTCCTTGCAACTGGCTCATTTCACATAAGATTTAGAAGATTTTCAGGGAATTATCCCATCTGCCACATCTTATTGCAGTGCTCACGTTTGGTGGATGCACTTTTCAGAAGTCATTACCTCTCCTGGAAACAAATTTATCATAAGCCTCCTGCAATATACCTGAAGTCCGTGACACTCCTGGACTGTCATCTATTCATAGATGAAGTATAAATAGGTGGCAATTTATAGCCAATTAGATGTTGAGGGAAATCAGGGGTTGGAGAAAATTTTCCACTTACTCAGTATGCAAGCCTGGGTGACAGCAGAGTAACTGATGTGTGGTTGCCATTTGCTAAGACCTCATCTTATTTAATTTCCACTCAGACAGTCTTAATTTGTTCAGGGCTTTGGGAATGACATAAGACTGGGTAATTAATTGGAGTGCCACTTCTTGTTGGGAGGTATATGTGGAAAACCCAGCAAAACTGAGTTTGCTTTTAAATATTTTTATGTATCTATCTATATATATATATATATACGTGTGTATGTATTTGTGTGTGTGTCTATTATTTATATAGTATACATAAGCCACATGCTAACAAGGTCAGCCTCTAGCTTAACAAAATCTCATTTATGATGATTCATTTGAATGAAGATGGAATTCAGGGAGTGTGTGACAGCTGGAAGAGCACAAAATAAAGAGGAAAGAGAACTTGTTTCCAGTCTCATCTCTTTCACCTAGTATCTGTGGGATATTGGGCAAATTTCTTTCCCTCTCTGACCCTTGGTTTATTTATCTGCACAATGATAGATATAAGACTAGATGATATCAAAGCCCTTCCTGTTCCACCCTTGTATCATTCAAACTTAGTTAGATGGATTAGGAAATCAACATGGCTTCTCAGAAGATTCTAAAGTCATTCTGTGAGCTCTCTATAGGGTATGTCTGGCTTTATAGCAAAATAACAATGGCCCTTTTGCTCAATGGGTACTTTAATTTGAGAAACTTTCTTTAACTCCAAACTGCAAAGCCTATGCATTGGGATCCAGGATGCTAAGTGGACCGAAAGTGGTACTAACTAATCCTCAAACTGCAATATCACTAATGATGGGTATACTACAAACTGAGAAGTTTTGGGGTAGACCAAGGGCAATTCTAGTTAACTTTGCTCCCAGAAGAGTTGATTTGGGATTTCATTATGGGTTCTTTGTTCTAGGAAGATGTAAAGACATGTCTAGGGAGAACTCACAACAATATAGGGATCTTCTAAGCAGGCTTTTCTAGTGTTAAACTTAATGATCAGGTTTGGAGTGGTCTGTTGCAACAAATATTTAACCACGATCAGGATATTATGCTAGATAATGTATATATTTAGACAAAAAGTGCCAGATTCTTAGAGTTTATGTTCTACTAGGAGGAGGAAGAAAACCTAGAACACTCAACATATGCACAGATGAACAATCCAAAGGACAATAAAAGCAATGTAAAAAAATAATACTAGCATCTGAAGTGATTAGGAAAGGCCTGGTATGAAAGGTGGTATTTCACCTATATTTTGAAGGAAAAAAGGGCTTCTAAGAAGTAGAGGTGAAGAGTTCATTCTAGACATATCCACTGAGGTGCATAAGATATCTAAAATTAAGAGGAACCAAGTCAATCCATCCTTTTCATTATACAGATATGGAAACTAAGGCACATTGAGGTTAAACTGCTTGCTCATGATCACACATCTGAGGTTATATTTGAACCTAGCTCTTCCTCACTACAAATCCATCACCATATCAAATATACCATGCTGTTTTTATGAATTTTTTTCAAAGGAGGAAGTTGAGTCTCTTTTCCTAAATCAAGCCATGATTAGAGCAAATTCATATAAATTGCTGTGAGGAGTTGACTATTATAAGGGATAACCTAGAAAATGTTTCAAAAAGAGACAATTTTGAAATTAATTGTGTTAGTTGACAATGACATTTTTTGGTCAGTTGATGTTTCAGTTAAGAAATAGTAACCAGTTATTCCATAAGAATGTCTTTATTTTAAAAATTAATTTTTTTATTTAAAAATATGTTTTTTTTACCTTTCTCATCTTCCACATTGGGAAGAAGAAAGGGAAAAGGAGGGGGAGTACCTTGTAACTGCTTTGGAAAGTCAAGTAAAACAAATTACCTCATTGACCTGGTCCAAAAAATGTTTCATTCTGTAGCCTTAGTTCATCACCTTTTTCTCCAGACTTGACAGCATATTTCATCACTAGATATCTGAAGCTGTGGTTGGTCATTTCATTGATCAGAGTTCTTGCATCTTTCAAAGTTGATGAATGACCAATGATCAGAGAACTGAAAAGAAAGAACTGTTCTTATGACTCATCATAGCTCATTGTGAGCCACAATCTCCAAGACCTATAGGAAATAGAAAGCATAAAGAATGTTTTGATGTTGACTAATTACAAAACTGTTAAGGCTTATCTTTAAGAAAGAAAATCACCAAATCACTATGGCTCTTATTGACTGTCCAGCAATAAGTCCCAGGTCAAACTCCAGTTGGTCATTGTTTGGACCCGGATTGTCTCAGGATGAATATAAATAGTAATTGCTTCTGTTTTGGCCAGAAACTCTGAGGATCTTTCCCTCCCAGACTGATTTTTTTTGACTAGGTGAAGAGGCCTTTGTCTGCCTCATTTCATATTAATCCTTAATCACTGTATGGGTGTTGCCTCAGTAAAACTGTAAAAGATCTTAACTTGAAAAGACCAAGGTCCCCCACTGCACCCTGGGTCATTTCAAGTTGTCCTAATCTATATCTGGCCACTGGACCCAGAAGAGGAGAAAGTGGGGCTGGTTACTTTGTATAGTCCTCCCTTTTTGAAATCCAAATTCACTTGCTGTCATGGCATCACCTCCCTGATGCTATGGTCCTTTTCAAGAATGTAAGACAAACAACAGAAAAGCTATTAGGGATGCTCATGTCAACATAGGCATAGCTGTGATGTATAGATCTATAGATGTATAGATTGGGTAATGAAGCCATCAGCTGGAGAGTTACAATGTACAACTGCAGACAGAGAAAGAATTTGTATCAGTGAAATCAAAGACCCTTAAAATCTGAAAATGCGTTACAAGATAGCCTTAATGCAAGGAGACTTGGTTTCAGAGTCAATTGACCTAGGTTCAAATCCTAGTTCTGACTCTTACCACCTGTGTTATTTTAGACAAGTCATTCGAACTCTCTGGGCATCATTTTCCTCAACAGTAAAATGAAAGAGCTGGATTAAACGTCTTTTATTCTCTTTCTAGTTCTAAATCTATGATCCTGAGGTTTTATGAACATAGTGAAATGATTCAAAAGGCACAAATTGTCCTTATGCTGCAGGAGGTTAATAAATATATCATTCTTGTGGTGGAAATTATGGTTAATGTGCCTTATGCATTACACAGTTTTAGTAAATGTTTGCTGAATTAAGTAGAATTGATTTTTATACGTATGACCTCTTTAGTATTGGAATCTCTTGGAGAGTCAATTTCCTCAGTGAATGTAGATTGATAACTCTTCTGCAATGTACATTCATGTACATTCATAAATTAAGTAATCAACCAATATCTTCCAGACATGAGAGATGAAGACTGGTCTTGACTTGAAGGTCAATTTTCTATCCACTAAAAACATTGCTTTTATGGAATTTAATATACCAAACAATAGAAAGTTAAGTATATAGAAGCTGAGGTAGGTTGAGACAGAGGAAAGAAGAGTGGTGTTCAAGGGAACTAGATTCTCTGTCAGTAACTTACTAGCTATGTTATCCTTAACATAAGTCCTCTGAATTTTAACTTCCTCCTCTGAATCCAAATAGAGGGTTCAGTGAATAGATCCCCTGGACCTGGAGTCTGGAAAACCTGAGTTCAAATTCACCCAGACATTTTCTAATTGCCATACCTTGGGCATGTTACTTCACTGTGGTCTTCTTCACCTACCTCAAATGTGAAATGGAGATAATAATAGAAACTATCTCCCAGGGATGTTTTAAGGATCAAGTGAGCTAATGTTAGCAAAGTGCTTAGCCTAGCTAAGTAGGTGCTTAATAAATGCTTGTGTTCCCTTTGATATACAGGGAGGGTGTCACTAAATGATCTCTAACATCCTATAACAGGGGCAGAGAGACAGAGAGACAGAGAGGAGAGATGGGGAGACAGAAACAGAGAGATAGACATAGAGAGAGGAGAGAGACAAAGAGACAGAGACAGAGAACAGAGAGATAGAGAGAGAAACAGAGAGAAAAGAGAGACAGAGGAGAGAGGCAGAGATAGAGAGAGACAAAAAGAGACAGAGAAGACACAGAGAGAGAAGAGAGAAGAGCAAGAGCGAGAGCGTCTTGCATAGAATTGGCCTCAAATCTAGGAAGACCCAGATGCAAACTCTGACTCTTACACTTACTGATTTATGACCTGAGAAAGTCAGTGAAACTGGACAACTCTAAGAATTTAAGTTACATAGAAAACACCTACATTGGAAGAAGGAGTTTTCTCTCCCTGCAGTTTCCTATGTCAATGAAATTACAGATTCAGTCCTTACCCTTGTTCCCAATTCTTTTGCTAGGTCCAGAATGACTTCAACTGGGAGGCTGGAGCTAAGCACTGGGTTTCTCAAAAAGTATGCATTGTTGGGGGAACAAGTGGGTGGGGATGATGTGACAGCAAAGCAAATGATTTCTGAAGGAAGACTTATGGTCAGAATATGATGGAGGAAATCAGCATAGTAAAGGGAGAAGCAAATTTAGATCAGTATAACAAATAGAATCAAATCAGTGCTGGGAATAAATAGCAGAAAACATATGAAGGTATGTCAAGGCCAAATCAAGATGGCAAATTGGCTTAGGATAATCACAGCAGATAGAATACTGGGTCTGGAGTCTAGAAGATCTGAATTTAAATCCAGCTTCAGACACTTATTAGTTGTGTGACCCTGGGTAAGTCCTGTAATTTCCTTAGTCTCTTTCCTCATCTATAAAATGTGCTAGAGAAGAAAATGGCAAACCATTCCAGTATATTTGATGAGAAAACCTTAAATGGAGTTATAGAGAATTGGACACAGCTGAAATGAATCAACAGCATTAATAGCAACAAACGCAACAAGGAAAAAGGGACTGGACTTTGAAATTGAGTTCAGTCCATGCTCTGTCTTTCAAGACAGGACTTGTGACTGACAGCCATATCTAGGTCCACTCTTATCACCCCTCTCCAACTTGCTGCATACTTAAAGGAAAAGTGTTGTTTAATGTTAGAACATACAGAGAGTGTAGATGGCATGGATACAAATAGAATAATAGATTTTGTGGAATTATAGACTAGAAACAAAAATTCATACCTCAAAAGTTCATTTCTTTGTTTTAAAAATATTTTAATAACACTGCTTCAATATAATTTTCTTGGTAATCCAATTTTATTTTATTTCTTTAAAAGCATTTTGCTAGTAAGGAGTCTATAGGCTTCACCTACATGCCAAAAGCGTGTATGACATAAACGAGGTGAAGAACCTCTGCCAGAGGTTTTCAAACTTATTTCATCTATCTCTCCCCTTTTCAAGAAAAAATACTCAGCTCCACCCTGATGTTATGTTAGGTTCCCTCTTATTTTTATTGAACACCCCTCAATTGCACCTGAAACTACTATTGCCTCCCTGGATCATTCCAGCATTTCCCAGGGGGCATTAACTGCCACTTTGGGAATCTATAAACCTCGACTAAAAACTCATTGATACCCCTTCCAACTCCAAATACAAACCTTGTACTTTGTAGAATCATAATAGAAGACTGAGAGAGGGACAATGACTTGCTGAAGTATATACAGCTGATTAGTGGCAGAACCAGCAACAGAAACCATGGCTCCCTGGCTCCTAGCCCAGTGTTGATTTATTATGTATTCTGATTGAGCGCTGACGTTCTTCTTTGTACTCTGAAGATTGCCACAGTGTTTGTTGTTAAAAGCAGACACTGCTATTTACCATTTACTGGAAATTCTGTTTTTATGAAATTCATTGGGCGACAGGATGACAGCTGCCTAATTTAGGTCTAGAAAAGGCATAAACTCAAATATTCTCCTCCTTTTGAGAGCTTCAAGGGAGTAAAATGAAAAGGGGGTGATTTAAGGGTCTCACTTTTTGGTGTTCATCCTAACAGACAAAAACACGGCTTGGACAGCAGGACAGTAATTTAGAGTTTTATAGATTACCTGAGATGGAAGGGACTATATAATCTAATCTAATCTATCTAATCCAGCTCATACCCGAACATGTGGCAACTCTACCACACCTATGACCAATAGTCTCGTCATTTAGTCTTGGACTGAATGCCTAGGCTAAGGGGCCCTGCTATAATATGATCTGAATTATTCTACTTTTGGATAGTTCCAATGGTTAGAGTGTTTTCATGATATCAATTCTAAATCTTCCAATTTTTATATTCCATCCAATGTACTGAATACCATGCTCTGAGTCCAAGTAGAAGAATTTTAATTCCTTTTCCACATAATAGTGCTCCAAATTTCTGAAGGCAGTACCTGTTCCATAATGCCTCAAGTATTCTCTTCTTCAGATTATATATCCCTGGTTCCTTCAACTAATCCATATATGGTTCAGAAATCTTGATATCCACATGACACAAAAGACAGAATACTGATGGAAACCATCTCATGCTGAAGAATTGCAAAACTAGATTACTTTCCAGTTTAAAATAGTTCCCAAATACAGCAGTGGCCTTCCAAAGGCATCACAGCTAGCTCTTGGCAATTTTTAAGACTCCTTGCAAAGAAAAATGGAGAGTCAGGAAAGCTCCATGAAAAACACATGCCTTTTAAAGCATAGATTCTTTATGTGTGTGTGTGTGTGTGTGTGTGTGTGTGTGTGTGTGTGTGATGGACCCTTTTGCTTGTCATGTGGAGTCTGTGGACCCTTTATTAAAATAATATTTTCAGTTCTACTTTGTTATAACTCTAACATATAATATATTAATCTTTCTGTGTTAGGCTTCTTTGCTTTAAATAGTTCTTTTCCAGGTATGCTAATATGCCAGTATAGTATTCTCTATCTACCTAAATTACCTGTTGCAAGGAAAACCAATTGTATTGAAATAAATATGTGATTCATCCCATCTAAAGTCATAGACATCTTGATATCTATCTACAGACTACTTGAAGTTCCATTGATCACAGGTGAAGATCTCTTGATTAAAAGAGTGGTTTTTAGAAATAGACATCGATGACTAGAGAATGAAGGAACCCAACCAAATTTTTCTCAGCTTAAAGGGGAACTCTGCTCAATCAAGAAGAATGCTAAGGACAAGAAGTCACCTATTGTTTTGGGGAAGAGAAAAGTTAACTTACAACATTGACAAATTCAGGACTAGGTCAGGAGGTTTAGGGATTCCCATAGTCAATGTGAGCCATTCACAGTCTACAGAGACATAGGGATGGCATGCTAGCATGTATCACTGCAATAAAAGTAGAGAGCTCTTAGCAGGTCACAGGAGATATGTCATACCTGAAAACAACCACATATGACTTTCTGTACAAGTAGTCATCTGATACTGCTTGAAAACCTGCCCAAACTGGAACCCATAACTTATCAAGGCAGCACATTCTACTTTAGGACAGTTCTAATCTATGAATATGATATCATATATTATTCTTGCTATGTATGTTTCTTTTCCGTTTAAGCTAATATTCTAATGCATTATAGTCTATCTACTTGAATTATGTTTCTTCAAGTTCTCCATATATTAGATACTAAAAATTATCCTGATAGATGATGCTGCTATGTCCTGTTTGTTATGTGATACTTCTATTTCTGATTTACCACACTCAATGTGATTAGCTATTTCTTTGTATGTGACAGATTTTCTTTGATTGGGGGTGGGGGAGGTAGGTGGTTCATGGGATACAGCATTGGCCCTGAGTTAAAATTCTGCATCAGATACTTCCTAGGTGTGTGACCTTGGGAAAGTCACTTAACCCTGTTTGCCTCAGTTTCCTCTTCTGTAAAATGAGCTGGAGAAGAAAATAGCAAAATTATTCCAGTATCTTTGCTAAGAAAACCCTGAATGGGAACACAAAGAGTCAGACACAGCTAAATATACATAAAAACAACAAAATTTTTATTTTGCTTTGCCTATACTTGTTGCATGCAACACTTACGTAGATACTACGCAGTAGGTACCGATGTGCATCCTTTACCTTATGATAAGAATAATCCCCTGTGATGGTATTATCTGGTATTGTTTGATTTTATAATTTATATTTTATTAGAAATGTTTAAGTGTACTCTATTTGTAGCAGAGCAATATTTTAAACTCAGAGGAGGCCATGAGAGCCTTTCCGCCTATTCTCTTCTGGCTAGTACCATAGCATCATTATTTTACTTATCATTCTTATTGGGATACATAATTTAGAAGAGATTGTTGTGGAACATAAACAGTGCCAATAGGATGGTATCAGTAGTCAAAGGAGGAAAGTGAAAAAGTGTCAATGAGGGGAAAAAAAACTGGCCATGTAGTTCAGTGGTATAGTTCCATCTCCAGTAGATTTTGTAGAAGTAAAGAGGTAAACTAGAAGCTGGCAGGGGTTGCAGAAGCAGGTGGACTGAACAGATGGTAACTTGGAAGCCTTAACCTGCAGAGGAGAAAACAGCTGAGTGAGAGGTAATGTATGACCACTAGCACAAACTATTCTGTCCAGCCGAAGGGTAAAAGATTAAAAAAAAAATCCAACTGCAAAAGGTTTTCATGAATTAAATGTTCATCTCCAACTGGCTGTTGCAAAGGCATCTCAGACTCAGTCTGTCAAAAAAGACCTCATTCTCATCCCTTCAAATCCATTTTCTCTTCCTAAGTTCCCCATTTCCATTGAGGTTATCACCATCTTTCTAGTTCCCTAGGTTTGCCATCTCACATTCATTCTTAACTCTCCTCCCTTCCTCACCTGTCACATCCAAGCAGTTTCTAAGTATTGTCAACTCAACTTTCTGAAATAGAAGTCTATGTGATTATAACATAAATCCAACCCCTTATCACCTCTTGCCACTGGACTCCAATGACTCTGGAAGAAAGATGAAAGCTTATGATTTGCACAACCCTGACTCATCGAAATCCAATTCACATACAAGTCAAGACATCACACATCACATTGTGATGTCATCAGTCCTCTAAGAAAATGAAGGACAAACATCAACTGATACAATTGTAATGGTATCATAATTAGTTTCTACCCTCTCTATATTCCACACAAATACAAATGTGATATTTTCTGTTCAGTACTAACTATGACATTGGTTTAATAAGAAGGTCCAATGATGCTTCCAAAACTGGGATAAAGTATACAATCTTTGGTTTGGTTTTTAAAACTTTTCACAGTTGGGTTTTAGCCAGCCTTCTCAAACTTATGGTACATTATTCTCCTACAATAATGCGATATTTTATCCAAATTGACTTGAATATAATTCCTTGTACACCACTTTTCTTCTCTCCTCTCTATCTCTCTGAAACTTTTCACAGGGTGTCCCTGATATGTTGTCACTTTATGACATCTGACTAGAACCCCTAGTTTCCATCAAATCTTACATCAAGTTCCCCCTCCCACCAAAAGTCTATCCTAATGACCTCAGTTGCTGGTGCCTTCTTCCTCCCCAATGACCCAAAGAAATAACTGTATAGATTTTATATTTAGTGTGCTGCTTTCTCTAATAGGGTGAATAGAATGATTCTCTGCTTACTAAATGCTTGTCAATAAATAAATTGAACTCGATAACTATTAATATTACTGTGTTTCAAAGTGTGAGATGGGAGTGTTATGAAGTCAGTGAAGTTCCTAGTCTCTTCTTCATTCTCATTATAGTGAGAAGATACTAGAAAAAGGGGGGAATGAAAATAGCTTAGATAAGGATGCCTTGAAAGTGATGGAATAGGGAGGAGAGAAATTTCATAATATATGATGTATGTGTCTGTTGTTTCTGATTCTACTATACTTTATGCAGTCTAGTTAAACTATTTGTTGAGCTTTGACTTTAGTAAGAGCTGGGTGATTGAAACAGTATCCTGGGTCTAGAAAGAAGAGGATATTATTAACAGATAGGGAATGGAGCTTATGATTGGCACATACTGCTATCAATGAGGGGTGGAGTGCTGTGTGATTGGAAATTGACTGTCTGAAGATCCATGCCATTATGAGACCCATACATTTTTTTTAAGTCATTTGGTAGTATCTGACACTTTGTGATACCATGTGAGGTCTTCTTGATGAAAAATATTGGAGTTGTTTGCTCTCCTTCTCCAGCTCATTTTAGAGATGAAGAACTGAGACCAATAGGATTAAATGACTTGCCCAGGGTCACACAGCTAGTAAATGTCTTGAGCTAAGATTTGAACTCAGGTCTTCCTGATTCCAAGCCCAGCACTCTATCCACTGAGCCCTCAGCTTCCTAGGTGACCCAGATGATATCACTGTTAAACATGCATGTGTTAGAGAAGTTAATTTGATTGTATGACTTTGGTTGTGGGTAGGACTTTTTATTGCTCTTTTGTCTTAGATAAAGAGTATCAGCACAATTTTTGAAAATATTCTAGCTTGGCCGCTGAGCCTCTCCATCCTCATTAGTTCAGAGAATTTAAAAGGGTCTTAGGGGCCGTTCTTCCAATTTATTGGGTGATCTTCAGGTCCACAGAGGCTGCTCAAACAAATTTCCAACTTTGAATTTCATCCTGAAATTGCCCAACTGATAATCCACTGCTTCTACTTCTCTGAATTTTGCCATTCCTGCTGCTGGTGGTTTCAAAGACAGCAGTCCTACCATTTAGCATGCCTTCTTCCCCTCCATATCCACTCTGTGCTCCTACATGGCAACTTGGTTTAGTCTGCTTTTCTGGTCTTTGTTTTTCTTTTCCCTCTCTCATGAACAGCTTGACCTCTTACGCAGCAGTGCTCGGCTTCTTTGAGAGGAAATTTGGCCTTTGATTGAGTGTGGGAGCTGGGCATTTTGTTTTGTGGGGAGCAACATTTCTGCTGCTCCATTAACTCCTCCATGTGGACCCGAGTATTTTATTTCCTGGTGGGTTGTTTCTGCCATTTGCAGCAGTTTCCCTACAGGAGCAGGATAGAGGCAGAGACTGACAATGAATAATAAGCTGTAGGAGAGTAGCTGCTCTCATTTGGAATTAATGATATTTTATTAAAATTTCAAAGAGCACCCAGTTGGTAGCTACAGTACCAATTACCCATCTAAACATCAAGCCAGGGTTCTCAATTAAAAGTATGTTGTTCATTCTTTTAGAATTTCTCTGTCTTCAATTTTGAATTGTGCAAGAAAAATGAGAAAACTAGAGCCTATTAATCCTCTTTTGTATGTCCTGGATTCCTTTGGTACTCTGGTGAAACCTACGAACTGACCCTTCTTAGATTAATGCTTATAAATACATCACATACAAAGGAAACCTATCAGATTGAAGTATAACTATTATTTTAAGCCCCAAACACAATGTTGAGAATCTCAATATTAAATCATACATGCTTTTTTTTACCCAGAGATTCCACTACTGGACATATAATCCAAGGATATCAAAGGCAGGGAAGAATGACACCACATATACTAAAATATTTGTAGTAACATTTTAGTTGTAGCCAAAAACAAGTTCCCACCCTTTGGAGGATTGTTAGTTAAAGTACAGGATTATGGAGGATATTATTGTACTATGGAAATTACAAATATTATAAATTTAGTGAAACATGGGAAGGCTTGTATGAATTGATGCAGAGAGTCTGTATCAATAATGTGATATTTACAACATCTATAGTGGTTATGAATATTCTGGTATAGTTTTGAATCACAAAATGTAGGAAACTCTCCACATGGAAGGCAGAACCAAGGTCTTTATTCAGAAACCCGAACACTGAGTCCCAAAACCAGAAGGACAAGTCACAAAACCAGAAATCCAAAGTCATTATAGTGGTCACAAAGTTGATACCCATAAGCAATGCAGTGGACACCCACATTCCCAAGCCTTCACAAATAGAACAGGCTCCCTCAAGCAGGGATCCCTCTCAGACTCACAACAGTTACTGAGCCTGGTCCTTGGAAGTTCTTGGTAGAAGCTGCAGAAGGAGGATCTCAGCAAAAGTGCAGCCTCCATGTGGTGACTGAGAGAAAATCTGAAGGTCCTCCTGGTTCTCTTCCATATATACAGTATAGCTCCTCCCTGTTTTGCCCCTCCCTGTTAAGGTGTTAACTACTCCCAAG
>JAQQSW010003477.1:0-14683 GCA_028646575.1 Pseudocheirus occidentalis | reverse complement strand
GTTCCTTTCTGTAATAAGATATAATATTGAGACTTTTCTTGTTCTGAAGATTGTATATAATATTGTGAATTGTTGAAACTGTGAACATTGTACTGAATCTAGATTTGTAATGGAATAAACAGAGTGTTCACTAATACTGTGTAATCGGAATCTTAAATGCTGTTCACAGTAGCATTCTTTTAGGAATCTACTGTTGATTGGCTTTACAAGTGATTTGCCATTTCCTTCACAAGCTCATTTTTTTGATGAGGAAATTGTGGCAAACAGGATTAAGTGACTTACCCAACCTCATAAATAACTGGATGGGCACTGTCTCAGTCAAAGCGAGAACTCAGGAAGACCTTAACTTAAAAAGGCCAAGATCTCCCCTTGCATCCAGGGACATCTCCAGGCATCCTGATCTATATCTTGCCGCTGGACCCAGATGGCTCAGTAGGATAAAGTGAGGCTGGTGACTTTGCATAGTGCTCTCTCACTTGAAAATCTTGGCATCACCTTCCTGATATCCTGGTCCTTTTTGAGAACAAGGACAAACAATAACAGCTAGTAGGTGTCTGAGGCTGGATTTGAACACAAGTCTTTTTTGACTCCAAGCCCAGAGCACTATCCACTGCACCACCTATCTGCCCTATCCTGATATATAGATTATAAATTATATGATAGCAGGAATTATGAGATTTTTTTATCCTCATATCCCTTGCACTGAGTAAAGTGTCCTGCATATACTTCAAAGCTTCTCAGCTCTAGATTTGCTTCTATTGTGAAGTCTTCCCTAATTCCCACAATGATTAATAGAAGTTCTATCCCTCTATAAATGACTTTTAAAAATTCCACATAGTTGAGCTCTCTGCTTCTGCAACTGACTTTTTTATTATGTAGATGAATGCATGTTGTATTAGTCAGGTGAGGTAGATATTCCCTTTCTGGAAAACAGCCTAGCTACTGCTTCTGACCTTGGTCTTTGCTCTTCCACACTCTCAGCTTTTCTGATTCCTGCCTACCTTGACTGCATGTCAACTTATCCTTCCTTTCAGTCAGGTTTGGCTTTCTCTTATGTATGCTTCCTCTGTTCTCCACTTGTGAGGAACCTCAGCTCCTGACCCCACCTCAGAACCATGAAATGTCAGAACTAGAAGGGACTTTAGAGATTGTGGAATTATAGAGCTAGAGCTAGAAGGATAGCCTTAGAGGTTATCCAGCTCAATACCCTCATTTAGAGATGAAGAAACTGAGGTTCTTATATCTGCCATGTAAATTGCTTAAGGGCACAGACAGATAGCGTCACCACAATCACAGACTGTTGCTAGTCAGTGCCATAGTAATGATTCAAACTTAGATCCTTGGACTCTAAGTCACCTGGCCCACTCTTACATTATACATCCTCAATATTTCTCTGATCCATCTCTTTCTCTCCATTTACATGACCAATCATTTAGTCCTTCACAACTTCTCCTTGTAGCCTCTGAATTATTCTCTCTGCCTCTATTCTCTTCCCCCCAATCCCTTTCCCATAAAGCTATTAAGTTGATGTTCCTAAATCAAAAGTCAGTCCTTCCTGTTCTCCATGGTTTCTGAGCTTCCTGTTGATTCATATCCCTGGGATCAATGTTCAGCTTGCTTGACCAAACTTCCTTTGGATCCATTGCCTGTAGCACTTGCACAGGGTCCCATATCTCGACCATATTACTTAATAAAAATACATTCTTAGTGTTCGTCTTATCTCTCCTTTTTCCTCCAACCTACTATTGTCATCCATTCTTGATGGTACAGATGGATAGCTGTACCCCACTTTAGTATACTTGGATTGACATAGTACATCTAAGTTGGACCCTCCCTCTCTTCATGGGTTATCATTTATACCCTCTGAAGCCAGGTCTAACCATGTCTAATGTTCTCACATCTGCAGACTTCAGGGATCAATCGTGTGTTTAGTTTGGCTCAAATGTAGATCAGGTGAAGTCAAACACATAAAAATTGAAGGTGGCATGAAACTCACTGAAATAGGCAATATATTGGTTGACAAACTTAATACTGAAAAAAATCTTGCCAGGTTGGTATATCAGACTGGATCAAATTAAATAAAATGAACCAAGAATGTAAAGTCTTATATTCTGACTTAAAAAATGAGTTCACCAGTAAAAGATGGGGAAGCAGAGCTAGACAACAATGAAAAATCCATCTGGGCATTTTAGAGGATGGAAAGTTTAATTGGCATCAATAATTTTACATGGCAGCCAAAAAAAAGATAACATGATCATAGGATGGATTAAGATAGACATGACATTTAGGGCTAAGAAGGTGATTATTCTGGTTATATCCTGTCAGACTTCATCTATAATTTTGGGTTCAGTTCTGAGGACCACATTTTAAGGATATTAACAAGTTGAAGAGTATCCAAAAGGAGATATCTAGGACAGTACAGAGCCTCCAAATAATGTCATAAAAGGATCAATTAAAGGAACTGAATACATTTAGTTTGCAAAAGGATACTTGGAGGCAACAGGTTAATTATTTTCAATTATTTGAAAAGCCAGTTGTATGTAGATATCTCATAAACATTTGAACTCAACGTGTCCAATAAAGAATTCATCATCTTTCCCACTAAACACATCCTTTTCCCTCATCAACTTGGGTAGGCTGGCTACCTTAGATTTGTCCTCTGTTCTTCACTTTTTCTTTCTCTTCACTTATTTTCAGTATCCAATCAGTTGCCCAATCTTATATTCTACATTCTTAGTGTTTCTCTTATCTCTCCTTTTCCCTCTATTTACACAGTCACCCTTTCAGTTCTTTACTAGCTTATAGTAGACTCTTAATTATTTTCCCTGCCTCTAGTCTCTCTTAATTCCTAATTTTCCACAAAGCTACCAAGTTGATGCTCCTAAATCAAACGTCCCTTCGTGTCTCTCTCCTTCTCAAGAAGGTCCTGTAACTTCCCATTTCCTCTAGTATTAATTACAGACTCCTCCATTTGACATTTAAGACCCTTCACAATCTAGCTATAACCCATCTTTCCAGGCTGATCATGCATCATTCCATCTGCTACACTCTACATTCTGGTCAAACTAACAAAATTGCTGTTACTCATACATAGCATTTCACATCTCACCTCCACACTTTTGTATAGACTGTCACTTATGCCTGGAATAATATTTCTCATCATCTAGTCCCTTGGAATACTTAGCTCTATCAAATGTGACTTCTTTCAAAAGTATTTCTCCATAAAATGACTTCATATTTAATTTAATGGATAAATAAAGCATTTGTGGAGTACTTGCTGTATAGTAGTCAGTGTACTAATTGTTGGGATATAAGCAAACAAGATAATTTTTGCCTTCAGAGAGCTTACATTTGAAAATAGGAAAAACAGTGAGGAATGGTTTAGAGTTGTCCCAGGAGTGAGGTGGGGGGCCTACCTGCATCTGTCTATTAAGATAATGGCTCTCCAGGAATTCCCAATGCCTATCAGAGTGCAAGGATGTAACTTAAATAATTACTTGATGAATTGATTTAAATTCAATCCCATAGATGCTATGTGACAAAGGTAGGACTCAAACCTCATTCTTCTAACTTGAAGGGTGATTCCTTTTCTGCTAGACATACTGCCTTTGCTATTGAATCATGATTCCTACCCCATAAGAATTGATACTAAGTGATACTAAAGGAAAAGGGCCTGGGTAAACTGTCCCTCCCCCTGCCCCTGCCCCAATCAATCAATGACTGAATTTTGGGTGAGGAACATTCCCACACTTAACTTAGTTGGTTCTCAGGTGATAGACATCCTCCATCACCAGGTCTATGTTCAAAGTCTCTACAGTTTGGTGGCTTTTAGAATTTGAATTCCACTAATAAAACTTTTGAGAATCCAAGGTCATATAAAATTAATTATGACTTAACAGATTTTTAATGGAAGATGAGGTCTAAAATACGTTTTTCCCTTTGTGAATAGAATGGAAACAGTTTTCCTCTTTTTTTTTCCTCATTTAACTTACATTTTAAAATATTTTGTAAAGGAGGGTGGGAAGTGTAGGTATTTGGAGTCAGAATACCTGGGTTCAAATCCCAGCTCTGTCATTTACTACATACACAACATTCAGCAAATCTCAAGGCTCAATTTTCTCATATGTAAAATGAGAGATGTGGAGTAAATGACTACTAAGCGCTTTCCAGTCCTAAATTATTTAATCCTTCATTCCTTGCTCTTTATCAGCTCACATATTTAACCACTTGCAAAGTCTTGTTTCATTTGCCTTCTGCATGATAGCCCTGCAGATACTTTGACAGCTATCATACTCCGCCTTAGTCTTCCCAGGCTGAATACCAAACCTGGTCAGGGCTCCAGTCTTCTCAGTATCCCAGGTGTCATCCTTTGGATGCACATCAGCTTTGCTGATTCACAGGGAAACTGAGGCTGACAAAACTCAAATATGAAGCCACTATGGGAGGGAAGAACTGCTGTGTTATTAGAAGCCAGTGAGTTGATCAATGTGAACACTCTATAACAATTACCATTGACAATGTTCATAGAGGATAAGTCCTTATGTTTTGGTCAGGATATCCAATTTCCTTGTCCGTGACCCCGTAGTTATAGATCCATCAGCATTTCAACTAGAAATTCTGATTATGGATTCTCAATCACTATCTCATGCTTTTGAAAGTCTTTTTTTTAAATGAATACACATGGTTAACCTCACTAGTAGCAGATATATTTGAAGGAAAGCAAGTATGAAAATAAAAATCTTGTCCTAACATGTTTTTTGTCTTGAGAAAACCCATTACCAAAATTACGAGAACTAAAAAAAAATGTGTCTGGTTTTTCTATTTCCACATATAAAACAGTCATCATTTTAATTTTAAAAATACAATTGTTTTTAAAAAATACTTAGTCAATTTTACATACCCCTCTTATAAGTCTGATCTTTGAAAACCAAGGTTCAGAGTGGCTTTGAAACTTAGAAAACAGGTGTCTATAAGGGAAACCACAAAACTCTCTGTAAAAAGGCTGTTCATATAGGTTACATGTGTGAGAATAGTATGAGAAAGATATGAGCTGAAGCTTTCAATGAATGTTAATGACAGCTTCAAGAGGTTTTGTTTTTATTTAACCTCTTTAAAGAATAGGAGAATGATCCAGAAAAGGGATAAGAACCCTTCTTTGGCTATTTGGCTAACAAAACAGAGAGAAGGCAGAATACTCAGCTTCCACATTGTTTGTTTTCTTGATGAGATAGAGTCATTGTTAGACTGGGTGTAATGATACTGGAATTTGAAGATCTTCCATGCCCTTTGAACTTTCTAACATAGAGGTGGAGCAAAAAAAAAAAAAGCCAGAGCCAAGCTAGTGTCTGTGCTGTGATAACTGGAAGCAGAGGCAGCAGCAGCAGCTGTGGTTGTGGTGCTAACTTCTTTCTTGTTGAGCCAGCCAGAATCTCTGCTAAGGACTCCTGCTGAGGACTGCCAGGGACAGGAACTGCTGGGGGTTGGGAGTGGGGAAGCTGCTGGGAGCAAGCTGCCTGGGTACTGAGCAGTTGTTGTGAGTGAGGAGAGGAGGATCTTTGCCCGAGATAGCCTGTCCTATTTTGAAGACTTGAGAATGTGGGTGTTTACTACTTTAACTACATGTGCCAACTTCATAATCACTGTGTTGGCTTTGACTTTCTGGTTTGGGGTCTCAGTATTCTGGTATTTAAATAAATGTTCTGGCTATATTTCTCATGTATAGAGCCTGTTACACTTTGTGATTAATAACCACATCAGCATACTTACAGTTACTGTAGGCATTGTGAATACTGCATTGTTGATGCACTGGAACAAAAATTATTTTTTAAAAAAAGTTGAAAGTTCAAATGTGAGAAAGTAGCTTGATTTTCCTTTGTATCTCTCTCCTCCAACTCTCAGACAGTCATCTCTTATAACAAAGAAAAAAGAAAAAAATCAGTAAAATGATTAACACTCTACCAGTCAACAAACATTTACTAAGGATTTACTATGTGCCAGGAACTGTGCTAAGTAATTACAAATGCAAGCAGAAAGAAAGACAGTCCCTGCCTTCATGGAGCTTACATTCTAATGGAGTAAGACAAATAGAAAGGAAGAGAAGGGGGCACAGGGTAGAGTAAATGGACCTATTGATGAATAAATAAGTACACTGAAAAACTGACATCACATGCAATTTTTATTTTCATGGATATACCCCTCTCTTAAAAGGAATAGGGAGAGGTATCTTCTCAAATCTTTTCTTTGAGGATAAGCTTGTTCTTTATAATTTTATTTTTGATTGCCTTGTGAATATTATCCTTTTCATTTGCATTGTTGTAGTCTCTCTCTCTCTCTCTACGTGTATATATATATACACACATATATATATATGTATTTACGTGTAACTTCTATATAAACACACTTTGACAACTTCACTTTGCTTCAACTCCTTTAAGTCCTACCATGTTTTTCTATATTCATCAGTCATATTCTTTGCTTCTCATAGCACAATAATATTTAATTACATTCATGCACCACAATTTTGTTAGGTATTCCAGTCAATGAAGTCCAACTTTGTTTAATTTTTTTTTGCACAACAAAAAATTTTGCTACTATAAAAATTTCAGTGTACATGTAGCTTTTCTTTTTATTGATGACCTTCCTGGGTGGTATACCTAGCAGTGGTTCAATAATATGGAACATTTTATCCATTTATTTGCTTAATTCCATATTTGCAATAATTTTTAATGTTCTAAATGTGCTTACCTATATAAATTTTTCCCTTCTGTATTTTAGTTGAATACAAGGAACATAATAAATTTTCCACATTGCATACCCAGATCTAGCATATATGTATTTGAACAAATTTTTTTTTTAAAAATGTATTTAATTTACACACTTGGAATTTCATCCAAATTGTACTTTAGTTATTCCCAAAAGTCAACTTCGTAACTCTTATTTCCATACATTTGTACAAACCTTCCGTCATGGCTAGCATTCACTCCCTTCCTCATTTCTAGATGTCTGGTGCCTTTATGGCTCAACTAAAATACCACCTACTCCATGAAGCTTTCCTTTATCCTTCTCACAGTTGGTGTAACACAAATCACTTTGTATTAACTTATGTACAAGTATGTTCCTGAAGAATATAAACTCCTTGAGGTCAGGACCTGCTTACTTTTTGTATTTATGTTCTGCAGTGCCTGGAATCTAACCCTCTCCAGGCCTTATTTTCATAATGTGCTAAGTGACCTCATCTATAAAATTAAGGGGTTGTGCTACATGGTTTCTAGGTCACTTCCAGCTATATATCTATTCACCTATGGCACCTTGACCTCTAAGGACTCTTACAGTTCTGAGTAAGTGACCCTATGAGAAGGCCATGTGCAATGGATGCCTATATTTCCTTTCCTCACCTTAATTCATTGCAGTCAGGCTTCTGACTTCATAATTCAAGTCAAACAGCTCTCTCCCAAAATACCACCAACTGCTTTAATATGGAATCAAATGGAATTTTTGTAAACCTCATCCTTTTTTTACCTTTCAGTTTTTGACAGTATTGATCATTTCTCCTTGCTAAGCTTTTGATTCTAGGTTTTCATGGCACTGTTCTCTTTGGATTTTCCAACTACCTTGTCTGATTTCTCTTTCATTCAGTTGTGTCTACTGACCTTGGGTCTGTCATGGCACATTTTCTCTTTTTCCAATATGCTATTTTTTTCCTTGATGCCTTCATCAGCTCACTTGATTTCAATTATGTAGAAAATTCTCAGATTTTTTTATCCAGTCCTAATCTCTTTCTTGGTCTACAGTCTCTCATCTCCAACTCCCTATTACACACTTATAAATGGACAGTCATTAGGGATCTTTAAACTCAACATGTCCTAAACTAAACTCATGATATTTTTTTGCCACAACCTCTTTACTTCTGAGTTTCTATTACTGTTGAACTACTACCGCCATGGCAGTTCCCCAGGCATTCAGCCATGTGTCACCCTTGTTTACTTATTCTCTTTCACCCCCACATTTAATCAATTGGTTGGTTTTCCCTATGCCATATCTCTTTTATATTCTTCATTCTAGATTCCCCCTTTAGATTTTAGGATCCTTGAGGGCAGGCACTGTCTTTTGCCTCCTTTGTATCCCAGGTGATTAGCAAAGTGCCTGGCACATACTAGACACTTAAATGCTTTTTGACTTTAATTCACTAAGATACCACTACTGTTTATTGAATTAAATTAATGAGAAATGCAATGTGGTATAGTGGAAAAGTATATTGGTCTTGAATTCAGTTTACTCTTTGATTACAGTCTTTGGCCAGTTCAAGTTCACCTAACTCTCCTATCATCTAGTTCACATCTCTCTGTCTTTTCCCAAAGCAAAACATCAGGGGATGTCAAAATGCTATCTAGAATCCAAAAATAGTACGTCCACACTCTTGATTTAATAGTCTAATTGCTTTATAAGACAATAAATGAGTAAGTGAATGAATAGGTAAATAAATAAAATTAGTTTTCCACATTTGTTTCTGATGAATCCATTCTGCTTTTTAATCAATGCTACTTCTATTTCTAGGTGATCTGAAACCATTCCATTGATAATGCATTATAGAGGTCTGCCAAGAATCAAAGTTTAGCTTGGTATACTGTATTTTGGAGGTTCTACCTTCTGCTCTTTTAAAACAGTGTGTTATTCAGTCCTTTTGCACCTTTTCTCTTCTCTAGGATCTTTCTAAGATCACCACGACATTAGTATTTTCAAACTATTTCAGTATTTTAGGATATAATTCCTTTGAATCTGAGGATATAAAGGTGTTCTTTTTCCATATGGTTCCTTCTTATATTTTAAAAATCTCTTACTTTTGGTTCCATCATTCCCTTTGACATAGAAACAAGAAATGAGTCAAGTACTCTTCTCACTCTCATCCATTAAAACTATCCTCTATGTGCCAAAAAATGGCTTTATCATTTTAAAAAATGTTTTTCCTCCTGTCATCAACATAGCTAAAACATAGACAAATGATGGTGATAACTATAAGATGCCAGCAACAATGACACAATACCCTTTTTGTTTCCTTGATCATTTATTTCCGTTCTTTGTTCACTCTGGGCTTTTAGCTTCCTCACTTAATTCTTTTATGATTGTGCTACAAAAAACTTATATTTGCTCCTTTTATAATCTGAGTTGGTTTATGAGTTTTCAGTACAACCATATTGGTCTCTTGAGGTAACTCCCCCCGCCTAAACCCTTTCTCCTCATCTGAATCATTTCTGCTTGAGCTTTCAAAGTACAATTCTTGAAAAATTTTCATTCCTCTTAAAATGACTTCCTCTTCAAAATATTATACCATTGGATGCTATCTATCCTTCTTCTGTCCCCTTTGGAATTTACTCTCCCCAAACCAAGGGTGACTATAAAAATTATGGCTGACTTTTATTTGATCTACCATGAACTCTTAGATGGAATCATCATTTGCCCCTACAGCTCCTGTAATTTCTACTTCAGCAATCAGGTCCTTTCTCATGATCAAAATCAAGTGCAGAGTAACAATTTCCTTTTTTGATTCCTCCCCACCCCCATTTTTTGCAGGAAGAAATGATCCTGAAGGTACATCAGAAATTAATAAATTCCTCCCCTCCAAGTGGGATACTCTGGGGTAGTAGATATGACAGAGGAAAAATGACTAAAGAGGATTTATAATGATTTATAATGCATAGGTAGCCAAGAATGAAATCCATAACCTCAGAAATCTATTCAAAATCTCACAAAATAGCAGTAATAGATGATGTAAACCACAAGCCCTAACACAAGGAGGCAAATTTTACCTGATAGCTGTTTTACTATTGACGCTTGATAAGATGGGGCTCAGGTCTCAACATGGTTATAGAAGGATATGCCTTATATCAATGGAGCACAACACATAAAAGAGAGAGCAAGCAGCACCGAATACTAAGAAAATGTGTTTATATGAGAAAATCTGGGAACCAGAGGGAGGGAATATGGTGGACAGCATCCAGATGAAAATCAACAGAGGGGAAAACAGAAGTGATATTATCATGGTATTATATACTACAGGCCAGAGGGAGGTAATATATGAAGAATTCTGGACACAGTTCACAAACCTGGCAATAAAACATGACATAATAATGATGGGGAACTTCTATTATCCCGGCATATGGCAGAACTTTATCACTGCCAAATGAAAGGAAGCTGAGAAATTCTTGGCTAACTTTGATAAAATTTTTATTTTTCAAAAAGTAGAGGAAACCTCAAGGGAAAACTGCTATTTTGGATCTAATTGTAAACAACAATGATAGGAACCTTGTGGGAAAGTAACCACTACTTCTTAGAATTCATGAAAAAAGGAAGGGAAAGGTAAGCACAGTGCATCATATAGGTTCAGGTAAGTCCTTTTTTTCAAAGAAAAGGAAGAAAGAATACAGAGAAAGGGTAAGTAAAAGTTCATGACCCAATCAATATTCTATAGGGCAAGATGGCCCAAGCCAAGAGATATGGGCAACTCTGAAAGGAATTCTCAAGCCATAAATAGAAATGCTTCATATATAGAAGACAATTTTTTCTAGTGTTCTTTTTAGTTATGTTGGGGTCAGGAAAAAGATCAAAGCGATAGGATTTCTCCTTGGAGAAGACTACCCAATGATAGTAGATTATGGAAATTAAATGGAACTACTCAGATTGCATTTCACTTTTATTTTCTGTGGCAAGGAAAACAATGGGACACAAAGTTTTAACATATAGTTGAAACTGAAGAAAAATGAAGAAATTGTAGGAAATCATCCAGCTACCTATAGCCAGAACAAAATGGACAATATTCCAGAGAACTTGTGGAACTGTAGGAAGTGATTTCTAAGTTGCTGGCCATGATAGATTGTGGACAACAAAGATGCTCTAGGTCTGGAGGTGGGCAAATATTCTGGCTTTCAAAAAGGAGAGAATCCTTCCGATTCACTCCTGATGTGCCCAGTTCTAGATAGAAACTAGAGAAGTACATTCCACAAATCTAGATGGATATTTAATTATTATTAAAATTTTTATTATTAAAAACTTAGCTAAATATATCATAGTAAAATCTGCAATTTCTAAAAAGCTAGGAGGGATGCACTGATGACTAAAAGGATTCATAAAGATCTTTATAGGTTAGAATCTTGAAACTAATAAAATAAAATTTAACCAGGATAAATATTAAATCTTGCATTTTAGTTAAAAAAATCAGTTCCATAAGTATAAGGTTGGAGAACATGGTTAGACAGTTTTTGTGAGTACAATATAGCTTGAATGGCCTTCAAATTCAGTGAGTTAATGACAATGAATCTATAGAAATGAAGAAAACTACTCCAATTTGGGGCTTCTTTAAGTGAAGCATACATTCCAGGAACAAGGATAGTCTTCCTGTTTTGCCTTGTTCAACCATGTTTGAAATACTATCATCAATAATTCATTTTAGGAACGTTGATAAGTGAAAAACTGTCAGGGCAACTAGAATAGCAAAGGAAGTTGCTGTCATGGAGTATGTGAAATTTGTGTTTGGGAAGATCACAGTCCCACTGGGTGCTTACTAGCAATGTGACCCTGCACTTAAGTTCTCTGGGTCTCAGTATCCCAATCTGTAAAATGAGGTCATGGGACCTCTGAGGTCCCTTCCAGTTCTAAAGGTATCATCTTATAAATGTGTAAGCTATAACCAGTAAATTTGACTTTAATTTCTGAAAGATTGTAGAATGTATTATTTTTAAAATAATGAGCATTTAGAAAGGGGAGGAAATAAAAATTGGCAAGGTTTCATCAATAATAGACTGTGATAGATTAATCTTGCAATGTAATATATATGTATATATACATATATATGCATATATGTATATATGTGTGTGTGTGAATACACACACACATACATACTCTATCACCTGGGAATATATAAAGTCTTTGAGGTGAGGAATTGAATCATTTTTAACTTTGGAAATGTGGTCAAACACACTTTCATCTCTGTGTGTGTGTGTTATATCATAAAATGGCAGTGCAGTGACATATTATAACTATCTATCTATCTATCTATCTATCTATATTTACACACACAAATATGTATGCATGTGTGTTATATCAGATATATGTGTATCTCTCAAATGTTTGATAATTTTTTAAATTATAGAATTGTTGCATTTAATAGGCTAATTAGATTGGTAGGTCAAAATGCTACTGAAGATAAAGACATAATTTTTGTGGATTTCAAAAGAAATTGACAAGTTTCTCATCCTATTGTATGGACAAGAGAGAAAATTGATAGTGAAATTAAATGGATTCAAAACTAGTTGGAGGAGCATAACTAAAGCCTAGTAATTGATGGATCAATGTCAACAGGGATGTCTCTTATAGAATACTCCACAGATATGTCTTCTCAGAAGTGTTTAATATTTAAGGCATGTATGTCATTCTTAGTATACATCTGCAAGGAATGGCAAAGAAGTTGAGGACATATTATTTCAATGAGAGTGTAATGGACTACAAAGGTGGAATGAATTCCATAACAAGAAAGTTAATGACAATCCATGTGAATTACTATACTTGGATTTAAAGAATCAACTTCACAAGTTAAGAAGGAGGAGCTATGACTAGGCAATGATTTTTAGGGAGGGGTTTAGCAGACTGCATGGTAGTTTGATGATGCAGTGACAGAGTACCAGGCCTGGAATCAGGAAGACTCATCTTTCTGAGTTCAAATGTGGCCCCAGAGACTTACTAGCTGTTTGACCTTGGGTAAGTCACTTAACCATGCTTGCCTCAATTTTATCATTTGTAAAATGAATTGGAGAAGGAAATGGCAAACCATTCCAGTATATTTGCCAAGAAAACCCCAAATGGAGTTATGAAGAGTCATTGGACATCCCTGAACAACAACAATAATAAAAATTATCAGACTGTAAGTCGACTATGAATCAGTGATGTGATACTACAGCTAATAAGCCAAATCAATCTTAGGACATATTGACAGTAGTTTGGTGTTCAAGTCTAGGAGCCTGATGGACCTAATACTCTCTACATGGTCCGATTATATCTGAACTATTGTGTTCATTTTTGGGAATCACAGTTTAGGAAGGTCATGTGGTAGTCTGCTTGATGAAGGGATTTAAAATCATGCCTTATAAAGAAGATCAAGTTAAATGAAAATGAATGAAGTGAGAAGGAAAGAAAATACACATTATTCATTGAAAAATATTAAATACAATAAAAATTATTCTTCAGAAATGAAATGGAGATATTTTGGTTGAAGAAGAAAAGACTTAAGGATAGCATGAGAGCTATCTTCAAGCATTAATGGATTGTTGCATGAAAGAGGGATGAGATTTATTCTTCTGGGTCCACAATGAAGAATTAAGAACAATGGTTAGAAATTATGGCAAGGCATATTTAGGTTCAACATAAACAAAAACAACATTCCTAACAATTGGCACTCACACAAAATGGCATGGACTGCCTTGGAAAGAGGTAGCAAGTTCCTGCTTAATGAAAGTCATTAAGCAAAGGTTGGATTGTTATTCATAGGTTTTCTGTTCAGATAGCTCTCTTCCAACTCTGATATTCTTTGAATATGCTTGAGGTCTTAATTTTGACCATTGTAATATGTGTTGCCTCAGATAAATCCCTTAACTTTACTGAGCCTTGGTTCTCTCTATCATGGGGCTAAAAACTGTTGTACTTTTCTGTTGCGTTGCTATGAGGAAATGGTTTTGTAAACATTAAAGCTCTATATGAATATCGATAGTGATTTTTTTCCTTTTTAGATCCAACCCATTACCATATAATTTTAGTAACCCCAATTGGACTTGAGTTCTAAAGGCAGATGGACTTTAATTAAGCCAAAAATAGCTTTCCCTTTGAAGATTTGGCATGTAAAATAATTTTAGTACAAGACCATAACCCCGCATTTTCTTTCCTAATAATCAAAATTGAAATGGGCATATTTATATGTTTTGGGATTAGTCTTGGATAGCTATGCTTTTTATTTTTAATTATTATTTTTAAATAATGGGGTGCTCTTTTTTTTCCCCTGGAACATTTTAAATTTGACCAAACACTTCATGCCTAGCCTGTCTCTGAAATTCAAGCACATGTGTATTTCTAGGGAAATTTAATCCACATGTTTCTGATTCATTTACACTTCATTTTTAACATGTTGTTTTGTGAGAGTCATTTGGCATCCAAGACTTTTTTCTCTCTCCAAAAAAAAAGGTTTTTCCTTTGGACCAGAAAATTGCATTTTAGCACCGCAGAATGGAACCCAATCCCTCAGCCTCTCTTGGGACTAATGTTCAAGTGTATTGTATACTTGGCATAACACATCATCTTCTCCATTAGCCAAAGGATTGAGCTTCAAGGAACACATTTAAAAGGTGGTCAGATGTGTTTTTAAATATGGTTTTTACAAAAAAATATTTCTACCCAGTAAGAAAATAATTTACTCACCAACAATATATGGTATCATAGACTGCCTTCCCTGAAGTCCTTCTCTGAAGCTTCAGCATGGTGTAGCAGTGACCTTGGGGTCTCCATGGCTATGACAGCAGAACAAAAGCTTTGGCAGATATTGTGAGCTTGGAAAAATTTCAAGTACAGGCCTAGAAAGAGATTCCATGTTTTTTTTTTTTTTTTGTCTGAGGGACATCTTATCTAAGCACAGAGAAGCTCAGCATTA
>JAQQSW010003476.1:0-14683 GCA_028646575.1 Pseudocheirus occidentalis | reverse complement strand
TGTTGAAACTGTGAACATTGTACTGAATCTGATTTTGTAATGGAATAAACAGAGTGTTTACTAATACTGTGTAATCTGAATCTTAAAGGCTGTTCACAGTAGCATTCTCTCAGGAATCTACTGCTGATTGGCTTTACATAACCCCACGGGTCAGGCTATTGTTGAAAGAAAAAAAACACACACTTAAAACTGCTCTTCAAAAACTAAAAGGAGGGACCTGGTGCATGGGTACCCCAAAATGAATTTTGGGGTTGTCATTATATGTAATAAATTATTTAACATTAGATCATGAAAATAAAACACCAGCTGAAAAATTCTGGGGTGTTACTGACCATACAATTGGTGATTCTAAAAGGTCACAGCCCCAGGCAACTGCAGTTACTGAATGGGTGATATGGAAAAATTATAAGGGACTATGGTACAATCCGTGTAGAGCAATCGTTTGAGTGGCCAAGGCTATTTGTATGTTTCCACAGATGACAAGGAGGAAGTCTGGATACCAGAAAGGAGAACAAGGACTATGTCAACAAATACAGAGACCATTTACTCGGCTTGCCCCCTGCACCAGAACCAGACAAAGTCAACAGCTGAGAAGGAGCCAGAGCCAAAATGAGGGCAAACAGAAGGTGATCCTGCTTGCTACTACCCTTGCTCAGCTTCAAATCTTTACTTCTACAAAATATTGGGCAGTCATGGACCACCAGCCTTGGGTAGAATTGGTCAGGTGGGGGGAATTCCTTCTGCAAATCACTTTAGAAGGAAATGGGTCAGTCCTGATTGCCAAAGATTTTGACATTCATAATTCAAACATAACCTATCCCGTGCTGGATTTTAATTTTACTGGATTAGTGGATGAACTGCTTTTGTGTTTTTCTACTCTTAATACATCCTCATGTAGCTTAGTACAAATTATCAAATATCATTATGAGTATCATCTGTGGAGCAGATTCAAAAATGCTCATGTCCTTGTGGACATTCCTGTTAATGTATCTTCTATATCTATGCAAAAGGGTAGGGTTAAGAAAGAGCTGAATGAGAACCTCTATGCTGAAGGAATTTTCAGAGTTAAGGAATTAGTATGCTTTGAGAACATCACAACATGTTATGGGAATTTGGGGGACTTTTTCCAATTGTTCAGGATTGTGGGGTAGACATCAGGCACAGTGTCCAGACCGAGATGAATTGGACTCCTTCAGCTCAAGCAGATCCTCTTTTTTTTAACTGTAGGACTGATGTACCTGCTTGCTATCAGGTGAGTCAGCAAACCTATGTTTCTTGGCACAATGACACAAACATTAAACACAAACATGGAGGGTATCCTAAACAAAATTGGTTTGGGCACTTACAGAGAGGAAACCCTGAAATATGGAAAATCCCTTTGCCATGGGCCCCAATAACAACAGTTTTTGCTATTTTTGCTCCTAATGAGACATACTTGAGCAAAACTGACCACAGCTTTGTACATGCTTGTGTAGGAGGGAAGTATGCATTCATGTGGGGAAATCATATAAATGTAAATATCACTAAAGGTGTTTTATAATGCAGTATGCTGTCACATGTGTTAATTGTAAGGTTTCTGAATGTCATGATAATACTTCTTTGGGACAATTGCTATTTGTTATAAGAAGACCTAGTATGATTATGAATCCTGTGGAGAGTGATCATTGGTTTTACTCTCATGCTGATCATTCTATTGCTCAAATTAACCAACAATTGGATTTTCACTGAAAAAAGAGGTGTATTTCCTTTACTGTTATTGGGATAATTGCTTTAATTACTACTATAGTGAGCAGTGTTGCTGTGTCTATGTCTGTCAGCACTGTACAATATCAGATAGTGCAAGCTCAATTTTTGCATGAATTGTCTGCCAATCTTTCACGAGGATTTTTGTTACAATCAGAAATCAATAAGAGTTTTTATAAAGCAATAACACAGCTCAGAGATGATGTCATTGCTTTAGCTGATGAGAGTGAATTAATGCAAGTTAGACAAAAATTAATATATGATTATAGATATATGTATTTCTGTATGGTAAACAAACAATATAACCAGTCAGAATATGACATAGCTCAAATTAGAAATCATCTTAATGGCCTATGGGATGACTGTAACACATCTCTTTATATAAATGATTTAAAGAATTTGGCTCACCTCATGGATCATGAAAGTCAGCAGTCACTACTACCAAATCCAGAGGCACAAAACGTTGTAGATTGGATAAAAAAAACTCAGGGAATATTACCTGGGCAAATACAGCAAATTATAACCTTCCTAGGAATAGGGGTGGTACTACTGATTTTATGTACCCGGTTACCCATCCTTATTTCCTGTTTTTCTCGCGTCATTCAACAAGTCATATAAAATATCCAACCACATAATTCTGCCCGTAGCCTTATAAATAAATAATATGGGGGAGAAGTAGAGAACTTCCAGGAGTCTCCCCAGGCTCCACTAATGGAATGTTCCCCTCTCTTATATATAAATAAAATGGGGGATATGTAGGGGACTTTCAGGGATCCCTTGGCCCCACTAATGGAATGTCCCCTCTCCTTGTATAACTTCTATAAGGTCACAAGGCAGATATTCAGGAGGAATATAGTCTTGTTTATTGATGCCTCAGGACATAGTCCTATGTATAACTAAAGAAGATTCAGGGAAGTTAACCTACAACTCTTGTTTATGCCTCCTTGTTGGTTTGTGCCTCTGGAAGTGGTCCTAGGATGAAGTCTTAATGAATAACTAGCCTTAGGCTGGGGTAGGGAGTGGTCAAGGCCAAAGGAGGATCCTTGTATTTTGGTTACCTAAGTTCTTCTGCTAGGAACACATAAGCCCTGTAAGCTCCTTGTATCTTTATCTCTGTATGAAATGGCTCTGAAATAAATAGACTATCGAATGCATCCTCATTTCTTTACTCACTGGTTGCTAGTCTACCCAACTGTGCTGGTCAAAGTAACCCTGAAGTCAGGAGGATCTGAGTTCAAATCTAATCTCAGACACTTGACACTTAACTAGCTGTGTGACCTTGAGCAAGCCACTTAACCCCAATTGCCTTGCCTTCCCTCTCCTAAAAAAAAAAAAAAGATGGGATTTTATTTGAGATTTTAATTGATAGGGATTTAACAGAAGCAGAAAAGATTAAGAAGAGGTGGCAAAAATATACTGAAGAACTACACAAGAAAGATCTTAACATCACCAATAACAACAATGATGTGGTTACAGATCTAGGATCATACATCCTGGAAAATTGTCAAGCAGGCCTTAGGAAGCATTGCTAACAAAAAGGTTAGTGGAGGTGTAGGAATTCCAACTGAGCCATTTAAAATCTTAAAAGATGATGCTGTTAAAGTGCTGCAATCACAATGTCAGCAAATTTGGAAAACACAACAGTGGCCACTGGATTGGAAAAGATCAGTTTACATCCCAATCCTAAAGGAGGGCAATGTCAAAAAATGATCAAATTACTAGACAAGTGCACTCGTTTTACATGCCAGCAAGATTATGTTAAGATTCTGCAGACTAGGCTTCAGCAATATGTGAACTGAGATTTACCAAAAGAGCAGGATGGTTTTAAAAGGGGCAGAGGAACTAGCAACCAAATCGTCAACATTCACTAGATTATGGAGAAAGCGAGAGAGTTCCTGGAAAACATCTATTTCTGCTTCATTGAGTATGTTAAAGCCTTTGACCATGTGGATCACAACAAAATGTGCCAAGTCTTCAATGAGATGGGAATACCAGATCATCTTACTTGTCTCCTGAGGACCCTGTATGTGGGCCAAGAAACAACAGTTGGAACAAAACATGTAACAACTGATTGGTTTAAGATTGGAAAAGGAGTATGACAAGGTTGTATTTTTTTTATACCTTATTTATTTAACTTATATGCAGAGTACATCATGGGAAATGTCAGGCTGGATGAATCAAAAGCCAGAACTAAGGTTGGTTGGAGAAATATCAACAATCTCAGATATGCACATGATACCACTCTGATGGCAGAAAGAAAAGATGAATTAAGCTTCTTAATGAGTATGAAAGAGGAGAGTATAAAGCTTGAAGCTTAACATCAAAAAACTAAAATCATAGCAACTGGTCTCATCACTTCCTAGCAAACAGAGAAAGAAGAAATGGAAGCAGGGTCAGATTTTATATTCTTGGGCTCAAAGATCACTACAGATGATGACTGCAGCCATGAAATTAAAAGACACTCACTTATTGGTAGGAAATATATGGCAAATCTGGATAACATAATAAAAAACAGACAACACCTTGCTGGCAAAGGCTTGTATAATCAAGACTATGGTTTTTCCAGTAGCTGAAAAAGTTGGCTGTGAAAGTTGGACTATTAGGAAAGTTGAGTGTCACAGAATCCATGCTTTCAAATTGTGGTATTGGAGAAGACTTTTGAGAGTTCCTTGGACAGCAAGGATATCAAATCAGTCAATACTTAAACAAATTAATTCAGGCTATTCTTTGGAAAGATAAATACTGAAGCTAAAGCTTAAATACTTTGGCCATAGGATGAGAAGACAGGACTCATTGGAAAAGACCCTAATGTTGGGAAAGACTGAAGACAGAAGTTGAAGGTGATAGCAGAGATGAGATAGTATCTTGGAATCAGCACACATGAGATTGGACAGACTTCAGGAGATAGTAGAAGATAGAAGGGACTGGTATAATATGGTCCATGGTGTCATGAGGAGTCAGACATAACTAAACAACTGAACCACCACAAAGGAAGCAAGGGAAGTCAGTAGGTGGAGTTGAGGAGGGAGATCATTACAGGCATTGGGGACAGCTAGAGATAAGGAGGCCAGGATTACTGGATCTCAAGGAGAGTGAGGTATTAAGAAGACTGGAAAGGAGCCAAAGGGCTAGGTTATAATGAGCTGTGAATGTCAAATAAAGGATTTTGTGTTTTATCCAAGTCTAGGAGCTCACAATCAAATGGTTGAAAAAAACCTGCTAATAATTGTGTATAAACAATATCCTGTATAAAAAGACAACAAATTGGAGGTAATCAACAGAGGGAAGGTACTAGCTTCTTCCAGAAGATGGGATTTTTAGCTAAGATTTCAATGAAGCCAAGAGGCTGAGATGACATGAGAGTAGAATTCCAGATATAGAAGACAATTTGGAAAAAGGCAAGAAATAGCAAGATGGCCAATGTCACTGGATTGTAGAGCATCCTGTTGAAGGGAATCAAGTATCAGAAAAGTGGAAAGTTAGGAAGGGGCCAGGTTGTAAAGGGATCTAAAAGCCAAATGGGATTTTATATTTGATCCTGCAAGTAAGAGCAAATCACTAGAATTTATTGAGTAGGAGGGATGACATTTGTCAGACACACACTTTAAGTTCATTTCATCAGCATGGTAGAAGACAGAATAGAATGGGGAAAAGTTTAAAATAGGAAGAACAACCATCAGGCTACTTCAGCAATCTAGGCTTGAGGTGAGCAGGCCCTGTATCAGGGTGGTAGCAGTGTCAGAGAAGACATGGGGACAAACAGGAAAGATCTTACAAATGTAGATTCAACAGGACTTGTGAACAGATTGGATATGGGGATGGGGGAGAATTAGTGAAAGTGAGGAATTGAGAGTGAACCTGGGTTGTGAGACTGGGTAACTGGGAGGATTATGGTGCCCTTGAGAGCAATAGAGAAGTTTTGAAGAAATTATGATATATGAATGTAATAGAATATTACTGTTATTTGAGAAAGAACAAGTATGACAAATATGTAAGTATGGAAAGATTTAAGTGAACTGATTAATGTAAAGTAATCCAAGCCAAGAAAGCAATATATTCCATGCACTACAATAATGTAGATGGAAAGATTAATAACAACTGCAAAACTACAAAGAACAAGTTTGGTTAAAGAGCAGATATGAGAAGATATCTCTCCATGACTCCTTTCCAAAGGTTGAATAGGGCAGGTTAGCAGGTGTGGAACATTGCCTATATTGCCAAAGTTTTTTCTTTTTTTCTTTTTTTTTTTTTCCTTCTTCCTCTTTGTCTTTAAAAAAAACTTTTGTTGTGAGAAAGCTCACTGGGAAGGAGAGGAAGAGGTCTGTTGGAGTAGAATGGCAGGGCCAGATTAACAGAAAACAGATGAAAGATCTGTTTTTATTCAGTTATTCAGTCTGACTCTTTGTGACCCCTCCCCCCCTACTTGGGATTTTCTTGGCAGAGATATTGGGATAGTTTGGCATTTCCTTTTCCAGCTCATATTACAGATGAGGAAACTGAGGTAAACAAAGTTAAGTGATTTGCCCAAGGTCACACAGCTACTAAGTATCTGGAGCCAGAATTCAACTTAGGCCTTCCTGACTCCAGGCCAGGTGCTCTATGCACTGTACCACTTCAAAAGGGGAGGAAGGGAAGAAGGAAGGTGGTCCCCAGAAGGACTACAAGAATGAAGAAAGTAGAGAGAATAAAAGATTCTTAGAACTTTAGATTTGGGAAGGATATTAATGAATAAAAAGAGGAAGTCACTTATGTTTAAATAAATATATTTCTGGATAAATTATTAGCTAAGGGGAGAGTCAAGGTGACAGAGTGAGATAAAACATTTTTGCCTAGGCATCCCATAACACTCTAGAAATTCTCCATAACACTCTAGAAAACATACCAGTCTGAATTCTAATGGCAAAAGCTAAGAAAAGTCACAGCAAGTCATTGTTCTAGCCAAGGGAAGCTTAAGATCTGCAGACATTGGAATGGGAAGCTGCCCAGGAATGTTTGAGGAGGCAGTGGTGGCAGGGAGCATTCCAGCACCCAAGAGCTGAGAAAGAAAATTAGTGTAGGAACCATTGGAGAAAGGACCCTCAAACTATTTCTGGATGCAGAAACAAGTGCCCTCTAGTGGTGTTCTCACTCATGACCCAGGATCACAGCTTGAGGGTTCAGAGGGGTGGTCATGAGCGACTGTGGGCAGCACACTAGCTGTGCCTTAAGCAAAGAATGTTTCACAAGAATAGTTGTGTGGCTCTGATCCCAGGAACAGAATAGCAAGGACTCTGTTTTAGTTTTTAGTTCATTATCTAAGCCTACAGTGGAATAACAAGGGCAGGAATCCCATATGAAAGGGGAGCCAGAAGTTCAGCTGATCTGAGTCTACAGGTCTTCCTAGTGGACTAATAGTGACAGTTCGGCAGTAGTCTCCTGAAACTTTACATACAAGTTAATAACGAAAATCTGGGCTAGAAACTTGTAGGGCTCAGAACTATAGGGCAATAAGCAAACCTCTCCCTGGATCATACCAGTTTGGAAGCACTGAAAACCTTTAGGCCCTCAGTCTGAGCTGTGAAAGAAACAGAAGGACATAAAAGAAAAGCAACTCAGGTCAGACATCTCCTCAGAAGTGAGCAGAGCCTAGTAAGGATGTAAAACCCAAAATCAAAAAGTAGGTTAGAAAAATGAATAAACAAAAAAGAACATTGCAAAAAAGAGCTGCTGTAGTGACAGGCAAGCACAGAATCAAACATAGAAGGCAATGATGAGACTTCTAGGTCACGGACTTTCTTGGAAGCCATATTTCAAAAGATCTCAGGCTCCTTCCAGGCTGGACAAATCACCATCCACCAGCATAGGTCTCTGCCCCAATTGACTTTTGAGTGGTCAGAACCAACCCCAGCTTGGTGCTGTGTTCTTTCCCTCAGGCTTAATGGTGTGCAGAACAGTCCCTCCTCCCTTCCCTGCCCATATGTGTCATGTATGACTACACATTTTCTCCAGCTCTCATGACTTCCCAATCCTCTCCAAAACAGAAATTTTGCACAAAGGATAAAGCAACTTCAGCTGCTTCCATGGATGTAGGACACCCAGGATCCCAAAGAAGGTTTAAAAAAAAAAGCCGAGAATGTCTTTTTGACCAAGATTTGGGTGACCCAAGTCACCTACCCCAAAACCCTCATTACAATATAGTCCATTTGGGGCAGCTAGGTGGCACAGTGAGTAGAGCACTGGCCCTGGAGTCAGGAGGACCTGAGTTCAAATCCGGCCTCAGACATTTGACACACTAACTAGCCATGTGACTTTGGGCAAGTCACTTAACCCCAACTGCTCTCCAGGAAAAAAAAACAAAAAACAAAAACAAAAAACAATATAGTCCATTTCTCATGATGTTAACCAAACAGAGTTGATTGGTACTCCTCAGGAACACCTACTCTTCAAAGGGCATATAAACTATAAGCCCACTGCTATGAGGGGTCTTTGGTCGAAGAGAGGTGGCTAAAAGATCATTCTTTTATTAATAAAAGTTCTGGACTTATTAATAAAATGATTAAATTACTAAGAAAAATAAACAACAACAACAAGAGAAACTCAGGAACTGATGTTCACTGCCTCTGACCTCACTCAGCACCCTTCCCCAGCCTTGCACACTACTACTTCAAGGCTGCATTGGCACACCTAGGGACATGATGCAGGCTTATATCAAAATGCTTTCCTAAACCCCAGTTCCCTCTCCCTCTTTACAATACTATGGAGACCCCAGCTCCAAATCTCAGAAGTATTCTTGGCCATAGACAGTCAACTTGGCCTTGGCCACAGTCCCTCAGGAGCCAAAGCCTTCCTGAGATTAAAAACCTGGAAGCACCAGCACTACAAAGCTCTGAACTGCCAGGCCTGAGGAAAGCAGGTTGTAAACTCCTTGTGGGGGGCCAGAGACCTGAGGAAAAGAAGGAACAGCACTGGTCACAGGGATAGGACACTGTTCATATAGGGTGAACTGTGCTACACATCACTAAGAAAAGCACAGCGCCCAGCTGGGGCTGGTTCTGACCATCTAAAAGTCAGTTGGAACAGAGATCTACACTGGTGAATGGCAAGTTGTCCAGCCTGGGATGAACCTGAGTTGCTTTGAGGTACAGCTGTCAAGGAAGTCATATTAAGGGAGGAGAGAGTCAGGATGTAAAATGAAAAGAAAATAAGGGGTAGAGCAGCGGGAACTGAAAGTACCAAAGATTTCAAAAAGAATTCTCAAAGACCTTGAACACAAACAGATACATCAACAGGAAAAACAGTGACAGAAGGAAACATGACCTCCAGATCTAGTAAATGAGTTCAGGCATCTATGAATGGACATAGAAAATGAAATCCCAATCAAAAGGATTCACAGATTGCCTACAGAAAGAAGAAGAAGGAGAAGGAGAAAAAGAAGGAGGAAGAGAAGAAGAAGAAGAAGAAGAAGAAGAAGAGGAGGAGGAGGAAGAAAAAAAGGAGGAGGAGGAAGAAGAGGAAGAGAAAGTGGAGAATGAAGAAGAAGCAAACTCCAAAACACATAGTGGTTCACTTTAAGAATTCAGTTCAGAAACAAGGTCTGCAAGCTCTCTGGATAAAGAAATTCAAATTCCTTCAAATACAAAGCAAAGAACATTCAATAACACAAGACTAGTCCATATCCACTAGAAAAAAAGAGAAAAGAGTAGAACAATGTGTTTCTAAGAGCTATGGAACTCAGGATACAACCGAAGAAGACCAGAACTGAACATCTGAGCTTAACCACACAGGACAACAGATGGATATTCAACAATAAAGAAGAATTTGAAACATTTTTAGAAAGGAAACCAGAACTGGAGGGATTATTTGCTTCACAAACACCACAAACACCAAAAATGCGGGAGTAGTGAATAAATGTGGCAGGCAAGGACAGCAACAGCAACAGACAACATAAAGACCATTAAGAAACTTCTTTCTAAATGTACAGAAGGAGACAGGGGTGAAGGAGGAAATCTGGTAGCGGTAACAGTGAAGAGACAAATTGAGGGAATTATGGTTAAAATCTGGCAGCACTCTGCCTACAGGTAAATTCTTCTTTTGTGAGACTATGTTACAACATGGAGGGTACATGAAAAGGGAACAAGGATAGAGGGTGATAGAAATCAGTGAGTAATGGGCCAGGTTCAAATCAGGGCTAGTAGTGAGGGGAAGATGACTCTGTGATCTCAGAAAGAAAAGTGCCTTCATGAGAGTAGGTAAAGAAGAGGGAATAAAGAGTGAAAAGAGGAGGGGAGAGGAAGGAGGCCTTCCTCTGAAGATGGGGGATTCTACTGGAGAATGTTTCTATGGATGAAAGGAAATGAAGACCTTCTGATGGATAAGGCTGAGGGATTTGGTACCAGAAAAGTCTTCTTGTTCTGAGAGGAGGATTGGGACTCCTGGGATCTACTTGCACCTGGAGGAGTAGGAAAGCATAAACACAAGGAAGAGATTTTCAAGCAAATGTAGAAGAAAGGTCAACAAAAAAGGCTATGATAAATGGGGGCGGGGGGGGGGGGGGGAAGAAAGGTGATGCTGGGAAGTGTCCTCTTTAACACCTACAATAATTGGCATAGCTCTAAGAGTGAAGGCTATAGAAAAGGGAAATTGAGGAGTAAGCCCTACAAGGCAGTGACAGAGTGCCTAAAGGACACAGCTTAGAATAGAGACCCTGGAAGATTTGATTGTATAAAGAATAAAGAAAAAAGAAAGAGTGCATGATTAGAGGGGTCATGGATCAGAGAATGAGAGTTTAGACTGCAGGGATGGAGAACACGTGAACTTGAGGCCATATGTGGCCTTCTAGATCCTTGAGTGCCGCCTTTTGACTGAGTCCAAGTTTTACAGAATAAATACTTTTATTAAGGGGATTTGTTCTGTGAATTTGGGATTCAGTCAGTGGCCCCACTTGGGGAACTAGAGGGCAATGTGTGACCTTGAGGCCATAGGTTCCCTACTCCTGGTTTCGAGTAAGCAGAAAGAAAACATGGATGAGAGTAAAAGAAATTATTTTTGGAAAGGGATACAAAAAGGAAATTTAAACTAGTAAATAAAACAAGTTGAAGGGAAGAGAAGGAAAGGGGAATCTACTTGACTGGGAGGAAAAAAACAGGGGGAAGAAATATATAACCAAATAAAAACACAAGATATGAACTAATAAACAAAACCTTAAAGGGAAGGAGGTAACAAAGCAGAAGAAGAAAAAAGAAGCAAAGGGGAAGAGAGCCAATGGAAACAGCCATTTTAATAAAAAGAGTAAAGTAACTAAAGGAACATCATGCTGTATTTATAACAGAAGAAGGGGAAAATCATAACTTGGGAAACAAAACAACTTTAGAGACAGATGGAGGAAAATATAAACCTTTTCATAACATCAAAAGTGAATGGATTAAACAATCTAATAAAACTAAAAGGAGTGACAGATTGTATAAAAACAAAACTCTGCAATCTGTTGCTTATAAGAAACACGTTTGAAAAGCAAAGACATGCACAAAATAAAACTGAGGGAATGGTAAAAAATTTACTATACATCAAATAAATCCAAAAAACCAGGAGTTGCCATCATGGTATCAAACAAACATTCAAAAAATAAGAAGGGATAAACAAAGAAACTACATTATGTTGAAAGGAACCATAAGCAACAAACCAATATCAGTAATGGACTTATATAATCCAAATGCCTCAGCATCTAAATTCATAAAGGAAATATTATCTGAGCTTCAAAAAGACCTGGTCACAAACATATTTTGATAGTATACTTCAGTATACCTCTGTCAGTTTGCAGATAAGTCTAACATAAAAATGAAAAAAAAAGGAGAATGTGGAATTGAAAAAATTTCTATAGAAATTTCCTCCCCAAGATGGACATCATAATTACCTGAAGAGGTTTATATGAACTGATGCTAAGTGAGAAGAGCAGAACCAGGAAAAATTTGGACACAGTCACAGATACATCATATGTGTGACGACCAGCCTTGATAAACTGGACTCTTCTCAGCAACGCACAGTTAAAAGACAGCTCTACAAGTCTCAGAATGGAAGGATATATCTACACTCAGAGAAAGATCTAGAAAGCCCGGAGTTTAAATGGAGACTGAAGCAACACATACTATTGTTCTTTTCCATGTTTGATTTTGTTTCTTTTCTTTTCTTTTTTTTTTCCCATTATTCGCTCCATTCATTATGCTTCTATACTACCAGACTATTGTACAATGTGAAAGTGTTTACAGATCCCATACATGATTGTAGGCCACCATGGGGGGAAGAGAGGGAGAAGGGAGAGGAGAAAATCTGAAACTCAAGTGATTCTGTAACTGAATCTTGTAAACTAAAAGTAAATAAACAAGTCAATAATTTAAAAAAAATTTACTGACAAAAGCTCAATGGGTTATTATGGAATCTTTAAAAGTTTTACCTTTGGTTTTGAACATAATCATCAATATATACAAAAACTTCAATGTGCAAAAAAGGAAATAGAAAAAAACACTTTATAAGAAGCTGAATTTCCATTTTTTATCCGTTTTAAGTTGCTGTGTAAAATTTAGCAAGCTAATAAAATTATCTGTACTGTTCTGTCAACACATAATTTATTGATGTTCCAACCAAGCCCCACATACAACCCCTTCCTTGTAACAAAGATATATAGTAAAATAAAGCAAATCAGTGCATTGGCCATGTGGCCATGTCTGAGAATGCATATTTCATTCTGAATTTGTAGTCTATCACCTATGTGCCAAGTGATCATCCCTATCTTTTAGTCTAATTAGGCTTTTGGTTTATTATTTATTGCTTAGGCCAGAATTTTGAGATCTTTCAAAGCTATTTTCCTTCATATTTTTACTGTCATAGTTGTAATTCTGTATCATTTTATGCCCATCTTCCCTTCTTTCTCTGTCCTACTCACAATTGCCTATGTCTTAGTAACATTCTATTAATGGGGCTTGGTACAATCCCTGCTTTTTTTTTAATAATCAGGTTGCTATGGAGAGTTTATGTATTTGCTAATAAAGCCTCATTGCATTTAAAAGAAAAGAAATTACCTTCCCTTCCCTTCCCTTCCCTTCCCTTCCCTTCCCTTCCCTTCCCTTCCCTTCCCTTCCCTACCCTGCCCTGCCCTGCCTTGCCTTGCCTTATCTTGCCTTCATGTGGGCATGACATTCTGGGCAGTCCTTTGCCAGCTTCTTCCATATCATACAATCAATTCCAAAGTTCTTCACAGAGATCTTCAGTGTCCTTGTATCACTTCTTCTGACTGCCATGTGAACACTTGCTTTGTGGGAGTTCACTATAAAATAGTCTTAGGCAAGTGTAGGTTTGGCATTTTAATAGCATGATTAGCCCACCAGATATGTGCTCTCTCTCCCCCAATTACATGTCAAGACAATTTTTAGCATTTATTTTGACAAGATTTTTCTCTCTCCCTCCCTCCCCTCTCCTTTTCCCAAAATAGTAGGCAATTTGATATAGATTATGCATGTGCTATCATGTAAAACATATTTCCATAATAGTCACAGTTGTGAAAAAAGAAACAGATCAAAAGGGAAAAAAAAACATGAAAAAAGAATAAAATAAATGAAAAAAAAATGCGATTCAATCTACATTCAGAGTCCATCAGTTCTTTATCAGAATGTGGATAGCATTTTCCTTTGTGAGTCCTTTGTGCTTGTCTTGGATCATTGTGTTGCTGAGAAGAGCTGAGTCATTCATAGATGATCATTACACAATGTTGTGGATTCTGTGTACAGTTTTCCTGGTTCTGTTAATTTCACTTTGCATCAGTTCATACAACTCTTTCTAGATTTTTATGAAATCTGCCTGTTCTTCATTTCTTATTGCCCAGTAGTATTCCATTACATTCATGTACCACAACTTCTTCAGCCATTCGCCAGCTGACACACATCCCCTCGATTTCCAATATTTTAGCACCACAAAAAGGACTGCCAAAAATATTTTTGTTCATGTAGGCCATTTTCCCTTTTATACAATCTCTTTGGCATACAGATCTAGTAGCGGTATTGCTGGACCAGAGGGTATACAGTTTTGTTGCCCTTTGCTCATAGTTCCAAATTGCCCTCCAGAATGCTTGGATCAGTTCATAACTCTATCAACAATGCATTAGTGTCTCAATTTTCCTTTTCAAGATTCATCATTTTCCATTTTTTTGTCATATTACCCAATCTGATAGGTATGAGGTAGTATTTCAGAGTTGTTTTTATTTGCATTTCTGTAATCAAAAGTGATTTAGAACACTTTTTCCTTTGCCTGTAGATGACTTTGATTTCAGTCATTTTGACTTCAGGAGGAGTCAAATGAGGTCAGACTCCAGAAATGAGAGATAAAGGCTGGGAAATAGCTGGATGATACCTAAAGATGACAGACAATGGAGGGCTAGGTTAGTTTAAGGGTAATAGATTTGGGCATAGATATTTTGGGAGGATCAAGGGTGGGAAGAAGATGGACAATGGAGGGCTAGGCTAGTAACAGAGATTTGGACCAACCTATAATGAAAGGCTTATGGCCTCAGGCAAACACCTCATCAAATGGGAAAATTCAAGGAGAGTTCAAGGGGGTTCCCAGAATCTGTACCTCATCACAGACAGATGGGGCAGGCAGGATCCAGGATATGACATATTAGATAAGATGCAGAATTTGACCAACCCAAAAAGTGGTGAAAGAAAACTCTGTATTGATGCTTCTACCATGTACTTCTCTGTGTGCTTTCACAAAGCACCCCCAACTATATGATATCCTAGAGCAGCCCTTCCCCTTAAGTGGGGGTACACTCTCTGCACCCTCTGTGAAGACTCCTCAGAATGAGGAGAAGGGAGGGGAACTATCTCAAAACCAGAGACAGATTTTTGTATGACTGGACAGCTCCGAGTCCTAGATTTTCTAAGAAATTACACAACCTAAGACCCTTCTCCCCTTC
>JAQQSW010003475.1:0-14683 GCA_028646575.1 Pseudocheirus occidentalis | reverse complement strand
ATATTGTAAACTGTTGAAACTGTGAACATTGTACTGAACAAAGATTTGTAATGGAATAAACAGAGTGTTCACTAATACTATGTAATCCGAATCTTAAAAGCCCTTCACAGTAGCATTCCCTCAGGAATCTACTGCCGATTGGCTTTACAACTTCTCAGTGCTCTCTTATACACAGGATATCCACCCCTGTCCCAATTTTATCAGTCACTACTATCAGCTCTCTGTGCAGTCCCTGTTCCACACTGAAACTCACAGTGTCCAGTCCACCTTAAATCCTTCACAGTCTTATTCCTGGGAGGTCAAGGCTCAGCCAAGCCACAAACAGACAAAATACCTACAGCACAGTCATGTCTCCCCAGTCTTCAGCAGCTCCAGCTGGCCCTCAGAAGTCTTCAGCAGCTTAATTCTCAAAATCAAAATCACTTTATCCAACCTCCACATGGCTCGCTCAAAGAAATTGTCTCAACTCTCAATTCTCCTTCCTGTTCTCAATTCTTAGTACAGTCTTCAGTCCAGCAGCGACACTTGCTCTGCCTCCACATACTTATCCCAAGAAGTTCTGGCTTTCCCAGATATGTTTTTCCCTGTATACAGTATTGCTCCTACCTTTTTTATCCCCTTCCTGTTATGTCAGCAACAGGAGTTCCCTGTTCAGCACCTTCCTCTTACATCAGCAAAAGGGGTTCATACCTTCTGTTTCATTAACAGAGGATTAATTTGAAATGGGGTGCTAAGTGCCTGTCAACTTAGCCATTGGAGCTGCCAGAGGAACCATGACTATGGTGTTGGTACTTCATCTGTCTGTGGGTATGTTAAGTTTTCTCTTCCCAGGAATGGAATCTGTGAAGGATTTGAGGTGGATTAGACATTGTGAGCTTCAATACAGTGCAGGAACTGCATGGAGAGCTCAACAAGGAGCTGGGAGCTGTGTGCCTTTGAACCCAGGTGATAGTCTTTTGAATTCAGGGGGAGGCTGGGACCATGTGAGAGGAACTGTGGAAGCCTGCCCCAAGTCAAGATGAAAGGCTACATGGCACAATGAATAGAGCAGTAGCCCTGTAGTCAGGAGGACCTGAGTTCAAATGTGGTCTTAGACACTTAACACTTACCAGCTGCTTCCTGGAGTTGTGCAGATGAACCAAGAAATTTGGCTACTGGGGGACACCTACACATTGACACTTGTGGTGGTTTTCTGACTGGGGGTCTACTTGTTCCCTTGCCTGTGTCAAGGCATTCGGAGGGTCCTCTTGTCCTCACTTTCTTGCTCCACCACACTGAGGCTCACCATCTTACCTCGATTTGCTGATGTGGAGGTTACCACTGCCTTGCTGGTCTGCATTCCACCCTATACTGCTCACCTTCCACCAGAACAAGATTGGACTTTCTTGTTAGTCTGCCAAACTTTCCTGGCTATAAGACTGCTGAACCTCATTTTTCTGCTTGTTCAGTTGTTCCAGGGCTTTTTCTGGGGTGATATTTTCTGTACTTTCAGAGGTCAATAAGGAATCACGAGAATGACTTAACTTACTCTGCTATCTTGGTTCGTGGAAGTCTAGATTTTTTCTCATTGCCATTTCTAAGTCCTTTGATTTCTTTCTTTCTTTTTTATTGCTATAGCTAAAATTTCAAGTAACGTATTGAATAATAAGGCTGATAATAAGTATCCTTGCTTTACCCTTGATGCAATTGTGAAAGCTTGTAGCTTATCCCTTTTATAGATAATACTAGCTGATAATTTTAGACAGATACTGCTTGTCATTTTAAGGAATGCTCTGTTTATTTTTGTGCTGCCCAATGTTTTTAATAGGAATGGGTGCTGTAATTTGTTAAAAAGCTTTTTCAGTATCTATTGAGATAATTATATAATTCCAGTTAGTTTTGTTATTGATATAGTCAATAATAGCTTCCCTAATATTAAACCAGTGCAGTATAAATCCCATGTGGTCATTGTGTATAATTGTTTTTATATATTACTGTATTCTGCTAGCATTTTGTTCAAAATCATTGCTTCAATATTCATTAGGGAAATTGGTCAATATTTTTCTTTATCTCTTTCCCCTCTTCTTAGTTTAGGTATCAGCACCATATTTGTTTCATAAAATGAATCTGACAGGACTTCTCCTTTACTTATTTTTTCCCAAATACTTTATATTGTATTGAAATTGATTGTTCTTTAAATGTCTTATAGAATTTACTTTAAATGTCTTATAGAATCCATCAGATCCTGGGAATTCTTTTTCCCTAGGAAGTTCATTAATGGCTTATTGAATTTATTTCCTTTTTTCTTTAGTATTTTCCCCTGTTTACATGTAAAAAACATTTTTAACATTTAGTTTTAACATTTTAGGTACAAGTCTCCTTCCCCACAACCCTTCATTGAGAAAACAAGCAACTTCATATAGGTTATATATGTATAGTCATGCAAAACATGTACAAAATAGTCACATTGTGAAAGAGAACATACAAAAAAACTCAAGAAAGATAGGAAAGCTTAAAAAGTATGCTTCAGTCTTTATTCAGACACCATTTGTTCTTTGGGGATGGAAAGCATTTCTCATCATAAGTTTTTCAGATTTGTCTTGGATCATTTTATCGCTAGGAATCACTAAGTTATTAATAGCTGACCATTTTATAATATTGCTTTTACTTTACCTTTCTGTTCTGCATCAGTCCATGCAAGTCTTTCCAGGTTTTTCTGAGAGCATTCTATTCATCATTTTTTTATAATTCAATAGTATTCTATCACATTACATATCACAATTTCTTCAGCCATTCCCCAATTTATGGGCATTGCTTCAATTTATAATTCTTTGTCCCCAAAAAAGAACTGATATAGATGTTTTTGTACATATAGATTCTTTAACTTTTTGGTAATTATCTCTTTAGGGATTGAGAACTAGTAGTGGTATTGCTACATCTAAGGGTAAGCCTGGTTTTATAGCCCTTTGGGCATCATTCCAAATTATTCTATAGAATGGTTGAATTAGTTCACAACTCTGCCAACAATGCACTAATGTCTCATTTTTACCATATCCCCTGCAACATTTATCACTTATCTTTTCCATTCTCTAATCTAGTGGGTATGAAATAGTATCTCAGAATTGTTTTAATTTTCATTTCTTCCATAAATACTGAGAGTATTTTTTTCTTATATAGCTATGGATAGCTTTGATTACTTGATCTGAAAACTGTTCATATCTTTTGATTATTTTTTTCAATTGGGGAATGGTTCTTATTTTTATAAATATGATTCAATTCTCCATATGTTTGAGAAATTAGGCCTTTATCAGAGAAACTGTTTTTAACCTTGAAGAATGATACTCACTTTTACTTGCTCAGTGATTCTTCATTGTAATCCTAGGTCCTTTGACCTCCAGAATATTACATTCCAAACTCTCTGATCCTTTAATTACTTAGCTAATTAGGTAATTTATTTTGGGTCTTTTTGGAGTGGAGAAGCAGGGCAATTGAGGTTAAGTGACTTGCTCAAGGTCACACAGCTAACAATTATCAAGTGTCTGAGGTCATATTTGAACTCAGGTGCCCCTGACCCCAGGGACAGTGCTCTATTCACTTCCTGTGCCACCTAGCTACCACCTGATCTTTTAATTTAGAAGCTGTTAAATCTTGTGTTATTTTGACCATGTCTCTATGATACTTGAATTGTTCTTTCTGGCTATTATCATTATTTTCTTCTCTATCTGGGAACTCTGGAATTTGACTATAATATTACTGGCAGTTTTCATTTTGAGATCTCTTCCAGGAAATGATTTGTAGAATCTTTCAATTTCTATTTTACCCTTTCATTCTAGAATAACAAGGTAGTTTTCTTTTATAATTTTTTGAAAAATTATGGCTAGGCTGTTTTTTTATCATGGTCTTCAAGTATTCCCATAATTCCACAATTATCACTCTAGAATCTATTTTCCAGATCAGTTGTTTTTTTTTTTTACCACCAATGATATATTTCATTTTGTTGATTTTTATATTTTTTTGGTTTTGTTTTATTTTTTCTCTATTTTTAATAAAGTCATCTTCTATTGGCTCCAGAACTTTTGAACCTGCTTATTCATTTGTCCAGTACTGCTTTTTAAAGCATTCTTTGCCTCATTGACTCTTTGTACTTCTAATATTTTGCATTGTTACTTCTTCAGTATTCTGTGCGTGCATGTGTGAGTGTGTGCGTGAGTGCGTGTGTGCGTGCATGTGTGTATGCGTGTGTGTGTATGTCCTTTACCATGCTGTGGACTTGTTTTTCATGATTTAATTGCATTACTCTCAATTGTCTTCCCAATCTTTTGTCTACTTCTCTTATTTGATTTTTATTATTTTTTTGAGTTCTTCCATGGCTCAAGACCAGTTCATATTTTTTCTTGGAGTCTTTTGATGTAGGGACTTTTATTGTGTTGGTTTATTCTGCGTGTATATTCTCATTCATTCATTCATTTATTTATCTTTTTATCTGCCTATCTATTCATTCATTCATTCATTTATTCATCTCTTTATTTAGTTTTGTGTTTATTTGTTAGTTCATTCATTCATTCATTTGTTTAATTATTTTTACTTTTCAGCATTCATTTCCACAAGATTTCGAGTTACGTTTTTTTCTCCCCAACTTTCTCCTTGCCCCACCCCAAGATATCAAACCTACCAACCATTTCACCCAATTTTCTCTCTCTTATATCTTCTCCTATCCTTCCCCCCTAATTTCTAGTAGGGCAAGATTGATTTCTCCACCCCAGTGCCTGTATACCTTATTTCCCAGTTGCGTGTAAAAAAACATTTTTTTTAAACATTTGTTTTTAAAACTTTGATTTCCAGATTCTTTCCCTTCTTCTATCTTCACCCAACCCCACTGGGAAGATACTCAATTAAATTTAGGTTATAATGTGTAGTTATGCAAAATGTTTCCATAGTAGTTAAATTGTGAAAGACTAACTATATTTTCCTCCATACTATTGCACCTGCCACTTATTCTATTTTCTACTTTGACCCTATCCCTTTTCAAAATGTTTGCTTCTAACTACCCTGTCCCCCAATCTGCCCTCCCTTCTATCATCTCCTTTCTTATTCTCTTAACCCCTACTTTCCTGTAGCATAAGATACCCGAATAAGTATGTGTGTTATTTCCTCCTTAAGCCAAATTCAATGAGAGTGAGGTTGACTTATTCCCTTTCACCTTCCTGCTCTTCGCCTAAATTACAGCAGCTTTCTCTTGTCTCTTTAATATAAGATAATTTACCCTGATCTATGTCTCCCTTTCTCCTTCTCCCATTACATTCCTTTTTCACCTCTTAATTTTATTTTTTTAGAAGTCATTTCTTCCTAGTGAAATGATCCAGTGACCTTTCTCTATGTATACATGTACACACATATACACACACTCAATATGTATTTATATAAACATACTTCCTCCTATGCATACATGTTTATGTATCTATCCACACACACACACACACACATATTCCCTTTTGTCATACTGACATCCCCTTGTCATACTGACAAAAGGCTCATATGTTATAATAATAGGTTTTCCATTTAGAAATGTAAATAATTCAGCTTTAATAATTTCCTGATGATTTCTTTTTCCTGTTTACCTTCTCACACTTCTCTGGCTCTTTGTATTTGGAAGTCAAATTTACTGTTCAGCTCTGTTTTTTTCATCAAGAATACATTTTCATAAAGAATACCCTATTTCACCCTATGACCATATTTCCTCCTGAAGCATTATGCTGAATTTTGCTTCTTAGGTGATTCTTGGTTTTAATCTTAGCTCCTTTGACATATCAAATATAAAATTATTTTGACTATCAAATTCCAGGTCCAGTGATCCCTTAATGAAGAAAGTAATAAATATTGTATTATCCTGATTCTGTTTCCACAATGCTCAAATTGTTTCTTCCTGACAATTTGTAATATTTTCTCCTTGACCTGGGAATTCTGTAAATTAGGCTATGATATTCCTAGGAGTTTTCTTTTTGGGATATTTTTCAAGAGGCAATTTATTAATTCTTTCATTCTCTATTTTGCCCTCTGCTTCTAGGATGTCAGGGCAATTTTCCTTCAGAATTTCTTGAAGTATGACTTCTAGATTCTTTTTTGATCATGGCTTTCAGGTAGTCTGATAAATTTTAAATGATTTCTCCTCTATCTACTTTTCAGGTCAGTGGTCTTTCCAATCAGATGTTTCACATCTCCTTTTATTTTTCATTTCTTTGGATTTTTAAAAATTCTATCTTGATTTCTCAAAAAGTCATTAACTTCCATTTTCTCCAACATAATTTTGAAGAAATTATACTCTTCAGTGAGTTCTTGAAATTTCTTTTCTATTTGGCCAATACATCTTTTAAAGGCATTCTTTTCCTTATTGGTTTTTTGGATCTCTTTTGTCATTTGAGTTAGTCCAATTTGTAAGGTGTTATTTCCCTCATTATTTTTTTGGTCTCTTTTAGCAGGTTGTTAACTTATTTTGGCTTTTACTTCAAGATCATGATCTCTACCCCTATTGTTTATTTTTTCACTTCAGTTGAACCATAATAGATTCTGCTTCAGTCCATTTACCTTTGTATGTCTATGCTTCAAGTGTGTTTCCATTAAATGGCATATTTTATTATTGTAGTTTTTGATCCTCTCTGCTATCTGCTTCCATTTTATGGGAGAGTTCATCCCATTCACATTTATAGTATGATTACTGTCTATTTCCTTCAAGCCTCTTCTTCCTCCTTTTTCCTAGCTCTCTCTCCTTTCTCCCATTGCCTCTGCACCAGTGTTTTGCTTCTCCTTCCCACCTGTCTTGATCTGTCTTCCCTTCTGTCAGTCCTCACCCCGGTTTTACTTGATATACTCCCCTGTTCTTTCCCTGTCAAGTAAGATAGATTTCTATATATAATGACTGTGTATATGATTCTCTCTTTGAGACAATACTGATGATCTAGGGTAAGGTTCAAGTGATGCTCATTGCCCAAAAGCCTATCTTTCCCCCACATTGTAATATGTCTTTAACATATCTTCATTTGAAATAATTTACATCATTCTAACTCTTCCTTCCCTCTGTACCCGTTGCACTTCTCTTTCTCATCCCTTAAATTTATGTCATTCTCTCAAATTTACCTTATTCCTATACCTCTGTCTATGTATATTTCTTTTAGTTGTCTTATTAGTAATACAATTTTTTTAAAGAATTACAATGATCATTTTACCATTTAGGGATGTAAATAGTTTAGTTCTATTGAATTCCTTATGCTTTCTTTTCCATTTTTACCTGTTAATGCATCTCTTGGGTTTTGATATTGGAGTTCAAATTTTTGGTTTAGTTCTGTTCTTCTCATGAAAGCTTTGAATGCCTGTATTTCATCAAATAACATTTTTCTTCTTGATTTGTTATGCTGAATTTTGTCAGATAAGAGACTCTTGGTTGTAGTCCTAGCTTTTTTGCCTTCCAGAATATTATGCTCTATGACCTCTAATCCTTAAATATTCCTGATGTCAAGTCCTGTGTGATCCTGATTGTGACTCCCCAATATTAAATTTTTTCTTTCTGGTCACATGTAATATGTTTTCATTGGCCTGATAGATCTGAAATTTGAATATAATGCTCCTTGGAGTTTTTATTTTTAGATCTCTTTCCTGAGGCAATCAGTCTATTCTTTAAATACCTGCTATGCCCTCACATTCCAGGACTTCAGAGAGGTTTTCCTTGATAATTTCTTAAAAGACGCTGTCTAGTTCTTCCTTTTGATTATGGCTTTTAGGTAGTCCAACGACTGTAATATTGTTTCCTGGAATTGTTTTCAAAGTCAGTTGTTTTTCCCATGCAGCATTTTACATTTTCTTCCACTTTTTCATTCTTGTGATTTTGTTTGATTGATTCATGATGTCTCAGAGTCATTAGCTTCCACTTGTGCAATTCTAACGTTATGATTTTGCTTTCCTAAGTTAGCTTTTGTAATTTCTTTTCTATTTGGCCAATAGTACTCTTTAAGGAGTTGTTTTCTTTAGTTGATTTTTGTATCTATTTTTCATTTGGCTAATTATACTTTTAAAGCAGTTTTCCAAGCTTTTGACTCTTTTTTTCATAATTCTTATTTATTACTCATTTCTTTCCACAATTTTTTCCTGTATATCTCTGATTTTTAAGCTTCCCATTTTTTAACTCTTCCATAATTTTTTTTCTAGTCTTAAGTCCACTTCCTATTTTCTTTGGAGTTTTGTCCATAGGTGGTTTGTCATTGTTGTCCTCCTTTGAGTTTGTGTCTTGGTTTTCTCTGTAACCAAAACAACTGTATAGTATTTTTTTGTTTTTGTCCATCTTTTTTGACCTTTTTCATTTATTTTAAATTTCATCTCTGACCCCAGGGTGTAAAGGGCTCTGACTCAGGCTACTTTTTCTAGTGGCTGCCAGCCCTGAATGTTTACTTGGTGGTACTCTGATTTTGCCCTGAGGTCCACAGGGGACCATCCTGTCCGGTGCTGTTCTATGGGTGTGGGGTGGAGGGTGGCATGAATTTCCAGAGGTTTTAGGGGTCTGACAGCTTAACTAGTGCTGAGCTGGACTCCTAGTGGTGGTGTCTGGCATGTGCTAAGCCCTAGGGGGGTTTTCCATGTTTCCTCAGAGCTACACTGAAGTCCATGGAGGTCTGGACATCAGAGAGTGCCTGTTTGCCCTAGGTTACGCTGAAGAATATGGTGGTCTGGTTGACTTTCTTTTCACTCTAGAGGATGCTTGTTTGCCGTAACTGTGCTGAAGGTCAAGCTGCATGTCCAGGGCAATGCTGAAGCATGCTGAACTCTAGCCACTGGAGGTGGCCTCTCTGCCCCAAGATGCAGTAAAGCACTTAGAGGCCTGGCCCTCAGAAGATGCCTACCTGCCCAGAGATGTGTTGAAATGGGTGGAGGTCTAGTGATTGAGGAATGCTTATTTGTCCAAGGCTATGGTGACTCACAAGATGGTTCTCAGAGTCTGTCCATTTTTCTTGGTATGCTAAGGCATGTAGAGGACCCTGGTGTTAATGTCTGACTGCCTCACCACACTGGGGCTTGGGATTTCCCACTAGTTTGCTGAGGTGTGGTGTTCAGCTGAGTTGCTCATATGCTATCCTGTCTTGGACTATGCTCCCTTTTTTTTCTGAGTGAGATGGACCTTTCTTGCCAATCCTCCAAGTCTCCCAAACTAAAAGGCTGCTACAACCTATATTTCTGCTGTCTCCACTCTTCTAGGATTTGTTCTGGGGGCATTGTTTTATGTTTAGAATTGAATATGGGAGAACTACAGTGATTTGCTGCTTATTCCACCAGAAGATGCCTCTCCTGTCTTACCTATTTTTTGCAAACTCTGTCTCTCTCAATATTTATCTCTATCTCTGTCTACCCAGTTGAGCCATTTACAATCCTAAAAGTTCTTGCTTTTAAAGTACTTTACTCAATATGTCATCAAATTTTGAAAATTCAACAGTGGTCACTGGATTGGAAAAGATAAGTTAATGTCCTAATCTTAAAGAATGCAAAGAATATTTGAATTCCTAAATAATTGTGTTCATTTCACATACCAGTGAAGATATACTTAAGATTTTGTAAGCTAGGTTTTAAGAAATATGGGAAACTAGAATTAACAAAAATGTTTCATGGTTTTTCAAGAAGCAGAGGAACTAGACAAAAAAATTCCCAACAATCATTGGATTATGGACAAAGCAAGGAAGTTCCAGGAAAAAAAATCTTATTTCTGCTACATTGACTACAGTAAGTCTTTGATGGTATAGATCAGAAAAGAATGTGGTAAGTTCTCAAAAACATGACAGTACCAGATCCTCTTACTTGTGTTCTGAGGAAAATGTATGCGGGTCAAGAAAAAAGATGCATAGAGCAACTGAATGCTTTAAAATTGGAAAGAGTACAAAAATTCTGTATTATTGTCACCTTATTTATTTACTTTATATGCAGAGTGCATCATGCTAAATGCCTGGCTGGATGAGTCAAAAACTGGAATTCATGTTGCTGGGAGAATTATTAGCAATCTCAAATATACAGATGATATCACTCTGATGACAGAATGTGAAGAGGAGTTAAGGAACCTCTTGAGGAGAAGAGTGTAAATGCTGGCTTCAAACTTAACATCAGAAAAAAAGGATCTTGGCAATTAGTCCCTTCACTTCCTGAAAATAGATGGAGAAGACATGGAAGAAATTTCAAATTTTATATTCTTGGGCCCAAAGATTACTACAGTTAGAGACTGCAGCCATGAAATTAAAACACTTGCTCATTGGAAGGAAAGTTATGGCAAATGTGACAACATTCTAAAAAGCAGAAACGTCACCATTGTAACAAACATCTATATAAAGTTCTGTTGTTTCCAGGTAATAATTTGTGACTATGAAAGATGTACTATAAAAATGTACTATAAAGAAAGCTGAGCACTACACAATCAATGCCTTTAAAATTTGTTGCTGGAGAAGACTTTTGAAAACAGTCTTTTGGGAAGCAAGCAGATCAAATAACTCAATACTGAAATTAATTCAGACTACTCATTGGAAGGACAAATATTAAAATTGGAGCTTAAATATTTTGGCCAAACAGTGAGAAGAGAGGACTCATTGGAAAAGACCCTGATTTGGGGGAAAATTTGAAGGGAAAAGAGGAATGGGACATCACAGAATGAGATGAACAGTGTGATTGAAGCAACAAATGTGAGATTTTGGGAGATAGTGGAGGATAAAAGGGCCTGGTCCATGCTGTGGTCTGTAGTGTTAAAAAGAGCTGAACATAACTGAACGACTGAGCAATAACAGCCTCAGGCTATTTAGATTCTATATTTCTTATTATATTAATCTGAGTATTTTTATTTTCATAAGTATTCACCTATAAATTTGGTTTACATATAATTAGGAAACTAATTTCTAATAATTTCTTTTTAATCTTTTTTTGGAGGGGACGGGTAAGGCAGTTGGTGATAAGTAACTTGCCTAAGGTAACACAGGTAGGTAAGTGTCAAGTGTCTGAGACCATATTTGAAGTCAGGTCCTCCTGACTTCAAGGCTGATGTTCTATTCATATGCTACCTAGCTGTGCCTTAACTTTTTGATAATTTTTTCATTTTTTATATTGGCAACTTTGTTTTACCCTTTTTTGGATTAGTTATAGGATTTTTTTTGTCTTACTACTATAAAGTCTCTTAGTTTTATCCATTTTTTCAATTTTATTTCTTTTCATTTCTTTTCAGAATTTCTATTTTGCTATTTAGTTCAGTTATTATTTTCTTTTTTTTCTAATTGCATGTTAAACTCATTGATCTGCTCTGTTTCTCTTTTATTGATAAAAGTTTTTAGAAATATACATTTTCCTCTAAGAACAGATATGGGTACAAAATTTTGGTAAATTGTTTCCTTGTTTTTAATTTTTTTTTATGAAGTCATAAATTCTTTCTGAGTTGTTCAATGATTTATGCATCCTTTTGGATTTATTCACCATTTAGGTGGGAATCTTTCCTTCCAATAATCTGCATCGATTTTGCTAAGATGAATAAAGAATTGCTTAAAGATTTTGCTTTTTTATTTGCCTGTATGGTTTTAAAATTCTTTCATAGGCAATTTAAAGAAATGTTTCATGTACATTATGTACAGTTGGTTGTGTATACACATATAAGTGCATTCCTCTATGTATACATTTCCCAGTTGCCCAAGTTGTATTATATCTCACTTTTCTAAAATTCTATTTATTTCCTTACCTTCTTTCTTATTTATACTTCTGCCTAATATGTCTTAATCTGTAAAAGGCTTTCTGAGATTCCTAATAGGATGATAAATTTACACATAGAAGGAAACTCAAACCATCAATGTCCAACCCCTTTGTTTTAACTGGTGAAGAAACAAATCTAGAGTTTAAATCATTTACCAAGGGTCCCATTGCTAGTAAATTTCTGAGGTAGGGTTTAAACTCAATTCTTCCTGCTTTTAAGCCCAGCCTTACATCCACTGTATAAATTGGCTGGAATATTACTTACTATTTTACCTTGAAACTCTCTTTTTTACTTCAAGTAGATTCTAAACTAGAATCTATTTAATTTAATACATATCTACCAAATATTCATATTATTTCATTTTTTGCAGTTTCTTTCAACATGATATAGTGTCTCTATTTATTTTAATTATGTCTATTATTGTTGTTATTAATTATTACTGCTATCTGAGATCATGATTGCAACTCATTTTTTAAAAATTTAAAATGGAGAATAATGCGTTCTCCTCCAGTCTCTTATTTTAACTTGGTGTGAATATTTACATTTCAAGTACGTTTTGGGTAAGCAATATATTGTTATATTCTTCTTTCTAATATGTTTTACTGCCCTCTTTCATTTTATGCATGCATTCATCTTACTCTCATCTATACTTATGGTTGTTAATTGCTCATTTTTCTCAATCACATCTTTTTAAATATTTTTATTCTATTTTTCTCCCTTCTCACTCTTTATAAGGAAGGTAGAAGTAGGAAAAGAATGTGATTAACACTATAAATCTTTAATTTCAGTGCTCAGTTCCTCTTCCAACCTTCTTTCAGACCAGAAACTCTGGTTCTAATCATTTCTTTTTTTTATTTTATTAATCTCCCCTTTATATTTCACTTTTAAATTTGAATTTTGCTTTCCATTTCCCTATCCTCTTCCTAAACCTGCCTTTTCTAAGTATCATCTCCTGTTTCCGTGTATTTTTCTATTGACATTGATATTTTCATCCATCAACCTGTGCATATGTGTCAAATTTCCCTTGGGTAGATATGAATAAAGTTCATGAGATGTCTGCTTCCTCTACTCACTTCTTTTCAGTTTTATATGTGGTTATTGTGTACCATAATAATGAAGCATATTAAACTCTTGCAACTTCTTCCTAATTTATCTCTTAATATATTGTTTTATCCCTCCCATTTTTAAATCTCCTCTTTAAACCAACGAAGCAATACCCACTCCAGGTGTTTAGGTTACCTAATTCTTTTGGAATAATGAGATCTTGAGTGACACTTGTCCCTTCTCATCTTGCTAGAATATCAGCACTGAATAGGTATCTAGCTCTAGTAGCAGCTCAAATTTATTTTGCTTTTTGAAATTTCCTTACCCTTTTGTCTTCACATTCAAAGTTTCCATCCATTTCTCATCTTTTCATAAAAAATATTTAATATCTTTACTCAATTTTACAAGTAAGTTATTCTTGGTTGTAAGCCTATGTATTTTTGATAATTGAAATATCATTTCCCCAAGATATCAACTTAAATAACTGTAGGTAATAGAGGAGTATAGTGTCAAAGACATGGTCAAAGACATGGCACCTCTACTTAGGCTACCACCTTTATCTCACCACTTACTGTTTTGCATTTAATTTCTATTTCCCAGCTTTGAGTCTAAGTTTCCCCTTGTACATAACTATTATCTATATTCCAGGTTTGCAAATTAAGTATTGACTTCCCACACTTAAATAATCCTTTAAGGCAAAGAGTATACTGCTTGCTTTTATTTGAATCCCTAGTGAGTAGCATGTTTTCTATCACATAATAGTGGCTTAACCAATGTCCTGTCATTCTATCCATCCATCCATCCATCCATCCACCCATCCACCCACCCATCCATCCATCCATCCATCCATCCATCCATCCATCCACCCACCCACCCATCCATCCATCCATCCATCCATCCATCCATCCATCCATCTATCTATCTATCTATCTATCTATCTATCTATCTATCTATCTATCTATCTATCTATCTATCCATCTACAATCTACATATCTTTCTATCATTTATCTATCTAATTGTAGAACACTCCTATATGAAACTAACTGTGCTTCTTTGATACTTGAACTTTTTCTTTTGGGCTTCTTTCATTTTTAATTTGACTTAGGAACATTAGATATTTGCTATAACATACCTGGAAGATTTTTTGTTTGTGTTTTTATTCTTTGCCCAGAAGGGTTTTTTTCTTTTTTTTACAAAGGTGAGTGCTAAGTTGGATCTATCTCTTCTTCTTGTCTCCAGTGACTCAATGAGTGCATATTTGGTTTTTTGTCGCTGCTGTAATCTGTGGGTCTGTATGCCATTTACTTCTGTTTTGAGTGGCCAAAGCCAGGATTTCACTTCAGGAACAAATTACAGGAGCAGGAATCACTTCCAACAACACTTCAGTGTTCTTCAGAGAACCTACTGGCAGCAAATCTATATATGAGTTTATGAGAAGTGTGCACTAGCTTTGCTAATGTAGGCTGAACTATAACACTCAAAGTTTTTCTACTCATATATAAAAGTTTGACATCATTTCTACGTTATAATCACTTTCCTAGCCTCCAATGGCTTTTTTCCATTTTTTAAAATGTAGACTTAATAGAAGAGCTTATGTGCTTTTCTCTGTAATTTTCCTTATTCTTATCCTAATAGGGTCATTTTCAAATTTTTTCTGAAGTTCATGTGAGAGAGGTGGAAGAGGCCCTTTATAAATTTTCTCATCATTCTCTTAACTGATAGTTAAATTACATTTTAAGTTTAAATTGTAAAATCTTTCCCTATATTTCTTTGGTTTTCAAAGTCCTTTTTAAGTTGATGTATAGCTAGTAGGCATTCTTCCAGTGTCTTGGAAGCATTTGGTGAGGGAGTTCTGACTGAGTTGTCTTCCTCCTGCTCCATACTTTGGTCTTTTTTGTCCATAAAAAAGGA
>JAQQSW010003474.1:0-14683 GCA_028646575.1 Pseudocheirus occidentalis | reverse complement strand
AAATTCTGAGGTGGGAGAGGACTAGAATGAGAGGAGACAGGGAGAGACAAAATGGGATTAATCATCCCACAGAGAAGAGGCAAGGGATAAGTATTTCAATTTTGCTTTCAATTACTCTCATAGAATTTAGCTTAGGGAAGAAATGGCATAAACTTTAGACTGGGGATCATGACACACAGCCACACAAGAGAGTGGGGGGCATGGGGATGAAAGGGGGGATAACAGAGGGGAGAGCAGGGTCTGCGGGAGGGATGCTGGAAGCACACACTTTAATAAACAGACAGGGACAGGGTAGAGAATGGAACGGGGGGGAGGGAAAGGAAAGAGAGACAGAAGATCACTGTCACAGTGTGTCCACTATGAAGATGTCCTGTAGAGTCACACATCCATAACCTGTATTGAACTGGGTGTCCTTCCAGTGGGTGTGGGTGACAGGGGAGGAATCGAAAGAATCTAGAATTTAAAGTTCTGCAATACCTGCAACTGGGAAGTAAGATATACGGTTGCTGGGATGGAGAGACCCTACCTCCCCTGCCAGAGGTTGGGATAGCAGAGCAGGGGAGGGGTTTTGCAGTGGGGTTGCTGTTTTGGGGTTGCGGCAGAGGAAAGATGGGGAGAAAATGTTTAATTCAGAAATGTAATGAAGGTGAATGGTGTAAATAAGAAAACAAATAAAAACTAAATTAAAATAAATCTTTGAAATATCATATTCCAGGCCCTTTTATCCCTCAGTGTAGAAGCTGCCAGATCCTGGATTATCCTGATAGTGCTTCCACAATATTCAAATGGTTTTCTCTTGGAAGCCTATAATATTTTCTCCTTTAGCTGGGTATTCTGGAACCTGGCAATAACATTTCTAGGAGTTTTCTTTTCGGGATCTTTTTGAAGAGGTGATTGGTGAATTCTCTCAAGTTCTATTTTGCCCTCTGATTCTAAAACATCAGGGCAATTGTCTTTGAGGTTTTCTTGATGTATGGTTTCAAAGTTCTCTTTCTGGTCATGGGTTTCAGGTAGACCCATACTTTTCAAATTCCCTCCTGGATCTATTTTTGAGGTCTGTGGTTTTTTCAAGGAAATATTTCACATTGCTTTCTATTTTTTCATTTCTTTGTAACAGTTTAATAGTATCTTGGTTTCTCATGAAGTCATTAGCTTCTACTTGCTCCACTCTAATTCAGAAGGAATTATTCTCTTCAAAATGCTTTTGAGATTATTTTTCTATTTGGAGAATTGGACTTTTTAAGTCATTCTTCTCCTCATTGGCTTTCTGGTTCTGTTTTTCCATTTAAGTTAATCTGTTTTTTAAAGTATTGTTTCCTTCAGTCCGGTTTTGAGTCTCTTTTCATGATTTTCTCACATCATTCTCATTTCTCTTCCCAATTTTCCTTCCACTTCTGTAATTTGTTTTTCAAAGTCCTTTTCAGATGATCTATTGCCTCTAGACATTCTTCAGGTGTCTTGGAAGCATTTGGTGTGGGAGTTCTGAATGTGTTGTCTTCCTCCCATTCCATGCTTTGATTCTTTTTATCCACAATAAAAGGATTCTAGAGTTTTATTGCTGTTCTTATTTTGCTTCTTTTTCCTCATGTTGGCCAGTCAGTTCATTGTTTTTTTAAGCTTTATGGAACTCTGCTTCCAGGGGAGAAAGCTCTGTTCCAAATTTCTGGAGTTTTCCCCACTGCCAGAGGTATTATGGTGGTGTTGCAACCCCCCAGCATTGGCTTGCTGAGAGGGCTCCCCAGGACAGCCACCCAAGACCACAATCCAGATCTAGGCCGCTAAGTGCAAGAGCACTTGGTCCTGATCAATTGACTCAGCTCCCATATGGGGTATGCAGGCCAGGGGCTCTGAAGCTGTCCAGTCAGCGCAGCTGCTGGTTACAGCAGTTCCTGCTCTTTCCCCACTGCTTCTTTGTCCTGGGGGCAGGTTGGCTGAACTGCTTTTCTTCCCCCAAATTAAGTTTCAAAGTTTCACTTTCACTGACCTTCTATAATCCTGGTTTGCTAGATGTGAAAATCCCTTCAGTTACTGTAGATCTGCTCCCTGGGGTAGACTCAAGCTGTGACTTGGGAAGTTTGCCTCCTCCTGACCTCCCTGAGGCCTGGCCACACTTTTGGTGTCAGGCTGGTCTTGTTTCTACTCTCAGACTGCGAGATGAACCCCTGCTGCTGAGCTGCCTTTCTCTAGTCCTTGTTTTTCACACCTTGGTAGATGCGGCATTGCTCCAGGTGGTGAAGATCTTCTGTCTTGTAGACCAGCTGCCACTCAACTCGGCTCCTCCTGCTACCCTGGGACCTGGCCGCATTTCCATTTCAGGCTGAGCTGGCTTCAGCTCATGGCCTGCTGTGGTGAGCCCCTCTTGCCAAGCTGCCTTCAGCAAGAGATGTGTTTTCTGTATTTATTTGAGTTTGAGAGTCCTAGACTTTGTTGAGAGTCATATATTACCAGTATTTTGGTTGGTTGTGTATGGGCTGCTGGACCTTGCTGCTTCTAAGCTGTCATCTTAGCTCCACCCCCCCCTACTTTTTAATGCCTTTCCAGTCTTAAATTTGAAGATAAAATTTCTTTTGAGCATTTTCCTTGGGAGTTTAGATGTTTCATTGAATATTAATCTCCTTCCTTGAAAAATTATGTGCTGTTTCAATGGATAGTTGATCATTTGTCATAATCAAAACTTTTTTTTGATTTATGGAATGCAATAGTCAAAACCCTACAATATTTTAATGTAGAAGATGCAATATCTTGTGTTATCCTGACTGTAGTTTAATGATATTTAAATTGTTTCTCTCTGACTGTTTGCAATATTTTCTCCTTCGCTTTGTAATTATGAAATTTGTCCACAATATCCTTTGGCATTTCCTTTTTGGGATCTCTATCTAGAGGTGATAAGTGGATTCTTTCAATGACATTTTTACTCTCTGGTTCTAGGATCTCAGGGTAGTGTTCCTTGATGATTCCTTCAAATATGCTCCCAGGTTCTTTTCTTACATCATAACTTTCATGTAGATCAATAATTCTTAAAGCATCTCTCCCAGATCTATTTTACAGGTCAGTTGCTTTTCTAATGAGACCTTTTATGTTTTCTTGTATTTTTAAATTCGTTTGACTTTGTTAGACTGCTATTTATTGTCTCATACAGTCATTAACTTCAGCTTCCCAATTTCTAATTTTTAATTAATTGTTTTCTTAATTTAAGTTTTGTACCACCTTTTCCATTTGGCCAATTCTTTGTTGATGTGGTGTTTTCTACATTCATTTTTCATCCTCCCTTTTCCAAGCTATGGACTTTGTCTTGACTCTCTCATTTCTTTTCCAATTTTTTCTTCTAACTTTTTCATTTGCCTTTTAAAATTCTTCTTGAAGTCTTCCAAGGAGACTTTTTTGGGTTTGAGACCAATTCATATACTTCTTTGAGTTTTTCATGTGGGCATATTGAAAATATTGTCCTCTTCTCAATATGTTCCTTGATTTTCCCTGTCTACATAGTAAGAATCTATGGTCTTTGGTCTTTGTTCATTTCTGCTTCTTGCTCATGTTGTTTTTCTATTTTCCTGTTTTTTAAAGGTGAGTCATCCTGCTGGAGCAAAGGAGGCACTAACTCAAGATTCTTATGGTGGAGGTCACGGACCTGCTCCCCAGCTTTGTGTGATGAAGCCTGGAGTGTTGGTAGCTGTAGACTGTTGGGGTCTGGCAGCTTATCTTGTGCTCAACTTGGGTGAACCACACTTAAGCTCTTAGGGTGCATGGCCTGGGCTGTCTGGAGGATGGCTGCTCTGAATACCAGAATTTTTGTCTACTGGTGGATGCCTGCCTGTCTCGAGTTTTGCCTCCTGAAGTTGGAGTTCAAAACATTGAAATGTTTGACTGTCAAAGTGTACTATTTCCCCTGCCTTTGCCAAGGAATTTGAAGAATCCTGATGTTGGCACTTACCTGCTCCACCACCCTGAAGCTCAGATGTCTCCCAATGGTTTGCTGAGGTGTGTTTTGCTAGTGGTTTGCTGGTTCTTCTCCCATCCTGTTTTGCTTTCCATCCAACGAAGTGAGGGAGAACTTTCTTGTTTTTCCCCCAACTTCATGGATTAAAAGACTGTTACACCCCATCTTTCTACTGGCACTTCTTTGTCAAGGTTTTTCCTGTGGTGATAAGAAAGAATAAGAGCAATTTAGTACTTACTCTGCAATTTTGGGTCCCAGGAATCCTCTTCTCTGCCTAGTTACTCCTAACAAGCCTAATAAGAGAATAAAATATGCCATATACCTTGCTAGGTATCTAAATGAGCTTCTGTGGGAGGGTAGGTAGGAGGGTTTTGAGGATTTATGGAAGGAGAGAAAAAAAATTTGTAGACATAAGTAAGTGTAAATTAGTTTCTGGTATAGGAGAGTCCCAGAACCTCCGGAAATCAGGAAAGAAATTCTATAGAAGTCAGGACTAGAGCTAAACCTCAAATTCACCTAAGGATTCCAAGATTCCAAGAAAAAGAGGGACAGGATTCTGAGCATTAGAGATAACTTGTAAAGCCACTCACAATGACTGGATATGATATCATATTCAAGAAGTAGCAAGTAGGATTGATCAGAGAGAGCCAAAGTATGTGAAGGAGAGTTCTGATTCTCAATTAAGTCTCGTTGGAAATTCTATACATGTTTCTCTGTATTAACTCACCTTAACTCTTCCTTCTATCGTTCATAGCTATTACATTCTGAAAATATTTTTACTCCCAAACATAAGTAGATCAAGAAGATAGACTCAACTACAACAGTGAAAAAAAAAACATTGGTACAGCCAGCTGTAAGTCATAAAGTGAAAGACTGTCAACAACAAACTATCAAGAAGTCATACAGCTAGAGTGCATGATTACCATACCATAGAACTTCAATAAGGAATTTACTTTTTAAAAGCTCTATGAGAAATGAAAAACAAATTCATGTCTAATAATTACCAGCATCTGTTCCTTGAAGGAGGAAGATTGAAAATGCTTTCACACAAAATTTAATATTGTAAACTTGAATTGTCAGAGGTATTAAATATTTTTATGTAAAAATGCCCTACCTATTTCTTACCTTCCTGGCTTCTTACCTATTTAGAGGTAAAGACTTGAATGGGTTCATTGAAATGTCTACCAAGGGTGGGGAGGGAGACAACATGGTGGCATAGAAGCAACAGGGTTATGCAGCACCCTCATATCCATTTCAAATACCCACAAAATATGACTCTAAACAAAATTTAGGGCTCCAAAACTCACAGAAATACAACTCCCACTGAAGGCAGCTAAAATGAAAGGGCTCAGCACAGCATGCTAGGAGCTGAAACCAGTGCAGCCTAAAACATCAGCTTGGCTCCAGGGCAGCCAGGAAAAGCCACAGCTGGAGGCTTCAGGAGAGTGGATCAGTAGAAGCTGTTGCAGTTTCCATAATTATCAAGCCATAAGAAACAAGGACTAAATGATAGGTCAGTGGAACTCAGCTAAATGTTGGGCAGAAAAGCGTTCTAGATGAATTGGCTACAGGGCAAGGAAGCAGCAGAATTGTTGGCCCTGCAGCTGCCTCCACGTGGCTGCTTCATATCTCCCAACCTTTAGACTGCAGGGGGGCAAAACAATTGTTCAGAGGCTGAGTGCTCTTGTGTTGTGTGGCCTGGATCCAGATTGTTATCTTCGGTGGTGGTCCTGGCATGTGTTTTCAGTGAGCCAAAGCTGGTGGGGGCTGCAGCAGCCTCTTAAAACCTCGGGCAGCTGCAAAAACCCCAGTGATTTGGGACAGAGCTTTCCACTCTTGGAGCAGAGGTAAAAAGTCAAGTAGTTGACTGGCAACAACATGAACAGGCAAAGGAAGCAAAGTAAGAACAGCAATTACACTCTAGATTCTTTCTTGGGGAACAAAAAGTATCAAATCATGGAAGAGGAGGAAGACAACACAGTCAGAGCTCCCACACCAGAAGCTTCCAAGAAACTACCTACAAGCCATAGATCAGCTTAAGAAGGATTTTGAAAAACATATAAGAAGTGGAGGAAAAATTGGGAAGAGAAATGGAAATGTTGCAAGAAAATCATGGAAAGAGAGTCAACAAGCTGACTGAAGAAAATAACACCTTAAAGATAGATTAACTCAAAGGGTGAAAGAGGCCCCAAAAGACAGTGAATGCCTTAAAAATTCAAATTTAACAGATGGAAAAAGTATTTCAAAAGCTTTCTGAAGGGAGTAATTCCTTCAGAATTAGAGTGGAGCAAATGGAAGCAAATAACTTTATGAGAAATCAAGATACTATTAAACAGATCCAAACAAACGAAAAAAAAAACAAAACAGAAGGCAATGTGAAATATCTCTTTGAAAAAATGACTGACCTGGAAATAGATGCAGGAGAGACAATTTAAAAGTTATTGGAGTCCCCCAAAGCCATCAGAAAAAAAGAACTTAGATATTATTCTTCAAGATATTCTCAAGGAAAATTGCCCTGATATTTTAGAACCGGAGGGCAAAACATAACTTGAAAGAATTCACCAATCACCTTTTAAAAAGATCACCAAAAGAAAAGTCCTAGGAGTGTTATAGCCAGGTTACAGAGGCCCCAGATCAAGGAGAAAACATTACAAGATGCAAAGATGAAATAATTTGAGAACTGTGGAAACACAATTAGGATAACCCAGGATCTAGCATCTTCTACATTAAGTGATAGAAAGGACTGGAATATGATATTCCAAAGATCAAGGGAGCTAGTATTAAAACCAAGAATCACCTACCAAGAAAAATTGAGTATAATGTTACAGAAGGAAATATGGTCATTCAGTGAGGTGGAGGAGTTTCAAGCATTCTTGCTGAAAAAAAAACAGAATTGAAAAGAAAATTTGACACTCACATACAAGAAACATGAGAAGGTAAACAAGGAAAAGAAACCATAAGGAACTTATAAAAGTTGAACTATTTATATGTCAACATGGAAAAACAATAATTGTAATTTGTGAAACTTTTCTTGGTATGAAAGTAGGTGAATTGAATACAAATGTATATATAAACATACATACACTTATCTCTTTATAGGAGGGTGTATAAAAGAGTAAAAACACATATCTGAATATGTGTATATATGAGTACATAGAGGGCACAGGGTCAACTGAATAGGAAGGGACAATTCACTAAAAGGTGAAATTCTGAGGCAAGAAATGATTAGAACGAGAGTAGAGAGGGAGAGACATAATGGGGTTAATCATCTCATATAGAAAAGGCAAGGGATAGGTGTTAAAATGGAGGGGAAGAACAGGAAAGCCAAAGGGAAAGGGTCAACCTTAATCTCATTGAATTTGGCTTAGGGAAGGAATGACATAAATTCTCAACTGGGTATCTTGCCACACAGGAGAGTAGGGGAGATGGGGTTCAGGAGTGGGTGACAGTGAGGAGGGTAGGGAGAGGGGGAGGGTTGCTGGAAGTACAAACTTCTGTAAAGGTACAGGGACAGGGTAGTGAATAGAACAAGGGAGAGGGTAGGATAGGAAGGAGGAACACATAATCAGTCTCTCACAATATACCCTTTGTGGAGATGTTCTGTGTAATTACTCATGTACAGCCTGTATTGAACAGTGGGGGTGAGTGATGAAAGGGAAAGAATCTAGAATTTAAAGTTCTATAGTCAAATGTTAAAAATACATGTGTATGTGTTTGTATATATATTCACATAATAATAATAATAATTATTAACTACATACAACTGGGCATTTAGATATAAAAGCACTGGGATAGGGTGATCTATCCTGCCCCACTAGAAGGGCAGAGAGGCAAAGGGGAAGAAATAGGAGAGAGCAGATTGGTGGAGGGTTTATATAGTTGGGGTAGGGTTTATACAGTGGGATGGCTGTTTTGAGGTGTTGGGTAGGGGAAAGATCAGGAGAAAATTTGTAACTAAAAATCTCGTGGAAATGAATGATGTAAAAAATAATATAAATTAATTTATTTATTTAAAAAAGGGAAAAAATAAAAGACTTAAAAAAGTCTTCAATGAAATATAGGAGCTATACTTTAGTGAAACTGTGAACACTAAAAAATCTGCCATTTCCAAATTTATTTGAACCAATAAAAAGGCTAAAATGGAAACTGTGCTCCATGCATATTTATCTTGTATCAATAATTTATTCTATGTTTTGTTATTATAGTAGTTTTAAAAAATATTTTTTGACTTCATTCTTCCTTTACCTCTCTGTGAAACTGAATTGCTCCAGTGCATCAATGAATTCTATCCAAACAATCTCATAAAAGTTGTTTAGGAGTAAAATTATGTTAATGGAATTTTTAGATTGGCCCATACTTTCTTTTGTAACACTGACTCTTCTAAAGGTAATTTAGTTTATTTCTCATGAGAACACATGAAAGACTATACTCTGACTGTGGTACATATTTGGAATAGAAGACCAGTAGCAGCAATTGTAGATCCAATGTCTCACACACTTGAGTTGCCTTACTACATTATTCATACTCTCTTTGATGACATTCTCATGATGTTTTCCTGACACTACTCATTTTAAATATACTCTTTGCTTTGCATTGCTTTGCGTGTTTCCCAAATTAAATTTTGATGGATTGTGATATTCTATGATTTGCACCAGTGGTTCTCAACCTTCCTAATGCCACAAACCTGTAATATGGTTGGTATATATGCATGTGGTTGGATCTGTCTGGAGATGGATATAGGAATGATGTCTCAGTTCCCAAGACCATCGGAAATATGATTTCTGATTGTCTTAGGTGACCATTGTGAAAGATTCATTTGACCCCCAAAGGGTCTCAACCCACAGGTTCAGAACCTCTTATTCACACCAATATATCATCTCTAAAATAACATCGGTACTTCCAAATCATATGAGCAACATAGAGGTCTAGACATTTTCTCTCATTACCATGATCTATCAAACCTCTCCAAAATATAAATTAAATGCCAAAACTGAAACAATTTCAGCTTCATCCATAATCTGAGACACCAAGAGTCCAAAGGAAGGCTAAAATATCACAAAACCAAAATACAAACTGATACTTACTGATCCCAACTTTACTCAGCAACTCTTTACTACACCTGATCCTACCAATAGCAAGGCTAAATTAGAAGAGTCAAGGACACAATACAGGCTTACAAGAAATTCCACTCCCACAATCTGGACTGTGGAAATTTGACTTGACTGTAACATATAGGCAAATGTCCAACGATCCTCAGAAGCAAAAGACTACTGGGGCCAAGTACTCAATAGCATGAATGCTACAAAACTATGTAATGCCAGTCCCAGTATAGACAAATCTGAAACAACACTACTGAACATCTTTGAACTGTCTGTACTTAACCAGAAGAGCTAAGGGAACAGTACAGGACATCACATGTTTATGGGGATAGAGGAAGGTAAAAAGGGGAGCAGGAAATATTGTGTAACACTTCCCCAAACCTGAGAACAGCATCAAATTAGGATCTGTTATGACCAAATGAAAGTTACTTGGGACAGAAATTTAGGATGATCAAAAATGATTTAAGAATAGTCAGCATGGTCAGAGGCCTAAAGGGAACCACAGTCAGAGAGGAAGGAATCTGAAAATGAGAGAAAGAAAAAAATGAGTGTGGGGCTGAAATTATGACCAATTTCAAAAAGAAGAAAAGTTAAATATTAGGAACATCAATGGATAAATCAAGAACAACAAAAAATACCAACAGGAGGAAATATGGACTCCAGATCCAGGAAATGAATTCAGATATCTATGATTAAATGTCAGAAAACAAAGTAAAATGACTTAAAACCCTTGATGAAGCAGAGGAAGCTGGGGAATTAGAGTAGAGTATGACATCAAAACATGCTGTTTCTGAATGACTAAAATAGAAATCCTAATTTTGGAAGTAAAATTAATGGCCTGCAGGAAAATTAAACAATAGGCAAAATAAAAATTATAATTAAAAACAAACAAACCAACCTGTAATCGGGGATGGCAAGTCTCACCAAAGAAATAAAAGAACAATTGATTGGAAATATAAATAAAAAGAAGTGAAGGATAATCTGGAAGAAGAGAAAGAAAGAAAAAAATATCATTGAAAGAATTAAAACCCTATGTACTGAAGAGGCATAAACCAATGTTCAGACCAAAAATATCATACGCAGCAAATCTAAGCAGAATCCTAAATTTTAAAAAATGCATGTAATGAATTTTCACACTTTCAGGACTTTGTTAAAAAATGAACTGAATAGAAGATTTGAGGAGGAGCAGAGTCAAGATGGTGTCATAGAAGCAGGAAGACTCTTTGGGCTCCGTCATAAGCACTTCAAATATCTATGCAATATGACTCCAAATGAATTTTAGAACTACAGAACTTACAAAGTGACAGAGTACTAAATATCTTGCTGAAGGCAGTCAGGCAAGCTGGCAGAAAGGGTCCATTAGAGGCCCACATGAGCCTGTGGTTTTAGCCTCAGAGTAGCCCCAACCAGCTGTGGCTGGAGCATTCCAGACAGTAGATCACCAATAGCTGTGCAGCTTACCAGATTATCAACTCATAAATGCCAAACACAAAGTAAAAGGTCAGTAAAACTCTGATAGATATGTGGGGGAGGGGGAGAAGCACAACATGACCTCTGCTCCCCAAAGAGAAACTGTAGAAGCAGTGGCCCAGCAGACACCTCCACATGGCTGCTTCAGAGCTCTCAGCCTAGAGATAATAGAGGAGCCAAACAACCATTCAGAAACTAAAGACTCTTGCTTTAAGCTGACTGAATCAGGATTGCTGTATTGGGTGGTGGTCATGAGGTATGTTACCAGTGGGGCAGAGCAGGTGAGGGCTGTAGAGACAGCTCCCATCTAATAGATCCAACAGCTGCAAAATCCACAGTAATTTGGGACAAACTTCTCTATTCTAGAATCAGAGTTCTACTGTGACAGAGAGCTCAAAAGTCAAATTAATTGACTGGTAAGATGAGCAAGCAAAGGAACCAAAGCAAGCACAGCCATCCAACTTTAGATTCCTTTTTGGGGGGCACAAAAAGGAACAAAGCATGGAATGAGAAGAAGAAAACACAGTTCTAATTCTTGCACCAAAAGGTTCCAAGAATAATATGAACTAGTTACATGCCATGGAGGAACTAAAGAAGGATTTTGAAAATCAAGTGAGAAAGGTGGAGGAAAATTTTGGAAGAGGAATGAGAATGATGCAAGAAAACCATTAAAAGAGAGTAAAAAAACTTCACTGAAGAAAATAACACCTTAAAAAGAGATTAGCTCAAATAGCAAGAGTCCCAAAAAGCAGTTGAGGAGAACAATGCCTTACAAAGTTGAACTTGGAGATGGAAAAAGAATCTCAAAAGATTTCTGAAGAGAATAATTCCTTCAGAATTAGAGTGGAGCAAATAGAAGCAAATGACTTTTACGAGAAATCAAGATAATATTAAACAGATCCAAACAAATGAAAAAATGGAAGGCAATGTCATATATCTCATTGAAAAAACTGCTCACCAGGAAAATAGATCCAAGAGAGAAAATTGAACAATTATTTCACTACCTGAAAGCTGTAATGAGAAAAAGAACAAAGAAATCATTCTTCAAGAAGTGCTCAAGGAAAATTGCCTGGATATTTCAGAAGAAGAGGATAAAATAGAAATTCAAAGAATTCACTAATCACTTCTTGAAAAAGATCCTAGAAATTCCTAAGGGTATTATAGGCTGCTTCCAGAGTTCCAAGATCTAAGAGAAAATATTATAAGCAGCCAATAAGAACCTATTTGAATATTGTGGAAACACAATAAGGATAACACAAGTTGGTGCAGCTTCTACATTAAGGGATTAGATAGCTTGATATACGATTTTCTGGAGATCAAAGGAGCTAGGATTAAAACCAAGAATCATCTACCTAGCAAAATATAATGTTTCTGGGGAAATAAGGTCATTCAATAAGATGGAAGACTTTCAAGCATTCTTGATGAAAAAACTAGAACTGAATAGAAAATTGGACATTCAAATATAAAAAGCAAGAGAAACATTAAAAAAGAAAACGAAGTCATAAGTGACTTATAAAAGTTGTGCTCTTTACAAGGTTACTTGGAAAAAATTATAATTGTAACTTATGAATCTTTTCTAAGTATGAGTGTATTTGAAGAGATTATAAATGTGTGTATGTATGTATGTATGTATATGTGTGTGGGAATGTATGAATACGTGCATATATATCTATATATGAGTGTATATATATAAAAATATAAATACATATGTGAGTGATTGTATATATAGGTACAAGTATACATAAACACAGGGCACAGGTTTATTTTTAATTTATTTTTTATTTGTTTTCTTGTTTACATTATTCATTTTCATTACATTTTTTAATTACACATTTTCTCCCCGTCTTGCCCTTGTCCCAACCCTAAAACAGTAATCCCACTGTAAAGCCCCTCCTTTGCTCTGCTCTCTTATTTTCTGGTAGGGCAGGGAAGGTCTCCCTGTCCCAACCCCTGTATATCTTAATCCCTAGTTGCAGGTATTGGAGAACTTTGAATTCTAGATTCTTTCGATTCCTCCCTTGTCACCCACACCCACTAGGACACTCAGTTCAATACAAGCTATAGATGTGTCATTATACAGGACATCTTCATAGTGGACATATTGTGACAGTGATTGTCTCTCCTTCCTATCCCTCCCCCACCCCCTTGTTCTGTTCTCTACCCTGTCCCTGTCCATTTACTGAAGTGTGTGCTTCCAGCATCCCTCCCCCAGACCCTGCCCTCCCCTCCGTCCTCCCCCCTTTCATCCCCATGCCCCCGACTCTTCTGTGTGGCATGATGCTCAGTTTAGAGTTTATGCCATTTCTTCCCTAAACCAATTTCAATGAGAGTAGTTGAAAGTAAAATTATAATTGGTATCCCTTGCCTCTTCTCTATGGGATGACTAATTCCATTTTGTCTCTCCCTGTCTCCTCTCATTCTAGTTCTCTCCCACCTCAGCATTTCGCCTTTTAAAGTATCATTCCTTCACATTTAATTCATCCTATACCCTCTGTACACAAATATACACACATGTCAGATATGCATTCATATACATATATAGCCTCCTATATGGATCTATGTGTAAGTATGCATATACATACACATATATACATGCATACACACATATATATATGCATTTGTATTCCCTTCACCTATCCTCATGCTAGGAAAAGTTTCATAAGTTACTATTATCATTTTTCCATATTGGCATGAAAATAATTCAAATTTGACAAGTTCCTTATGATTTCTTTCCCATGGTTACCTTCTCATGCTTCTTGTGTTTGATTATCAAATTTTCTGTTCAGCTCTAGATTTTTCAGCAAGAATGCTTAAAGTCCTCCACCTCATTGAATGACCATATCTTTCCCTCGAACAATATGCTCAATTTTGCTAGGTAGTTGATCCTTGGTTTTAATCCCAGTTTCCTCAATCTTCGAAATATCGTATTCCAAGCCCTGCGACCCCTCAGTGTAGAAGCTGCCAGATCCTGGGTTATCCTGATAGTGCTTCTGCAGTATTCAAATGGTTTTCTCTTGGAAGCCTGTAATATTTTCTCCTTTAACTGGGTATTCTGGAACCTGTCAATAACATTTCTAGGAGTTTTCTTTAAATGGAAATTCTTTTATTAACTGTTTTAGAGGGAAAGCTGCTATAGCTACTCTTTAGACAATTTTAGTTCTGATCAGTTGAACCAAAACCTCCTGCTCCACGTTCAGTGTCATCTAAGCCTTGGACTTCTTCAAGTTCTGGATAAAAACCCGTTCACAAATCAGCTGTGCGATTCGGTCACCTTTTTTCACTTCAAATGTTTCTTTGCAAAAGTTAAATAGTACAACACCAGCATTTCCTCTGTAATCTTAATCTATGACACTAGCTCCCACATCTATGAAATGATTTGCAGCCAAGCCAGAAAGTGTAGCAACTCTACCATAACATCCACTAGGAAGAGAGATCTGAATGTCTGTTTTCACAAGGGCTTTCTCCATGGCTGGTATAGTATAATCATGGGCACTGTACAGGTCATAGCCCTCAGCCTGCGCCGACCCCTTGGAGCGGGCCGTGGCGTGCTTCAAGAGCCAGGCACAGTGGAGGCGCACAGGGCTCTCCTCATCATGCCGCTCAGGCCGGGCCCATTTGCTGGGGGAGACGACAGGGGCAGCTTCGAAGCAGGGCATGACTGTGGAGATAGAGAACAGGAGGAGAGATGTGCGCAGCAAGGCAAATCAATGACTCCAGATTTTTCTTTTAGAGATCATTTTGAAGAGGTAATTGGTGAATTCTTTCAGGTTCTATTTTGCCCTCTGATTCTAAAACCTCAGGGCAATTTTCTCTGAGGATCTCTTGAAGGATGCTTTCCAAGTATTTTTTTTTGGTCATGGGTTTCAGGTAGACCAATAATTTTCAAGTTGTCTCTCCTGGAAAATTCCAGGTCAGTGGTTCTTCCAAGGAGATATTTCACATTGCTTTCTATTTTTTGATTTCTTTGTAACTGTTTAACAATATCTTGGTTTGTCATAATGTCATTAGCTTCTACTTGCTCCACTCTAATTCTGAAGGAATTATTCTCTTCAGAATGCTTTTCAGATTCTTTTTCCATCTGGCAAATTCGACTTTTTAAGGCATTCTTCTCCCCATTAGCTTTCTGGGCCTCTTTTGCCATTTGAGTTAATCTGTTCTTTAAAGTGTTGTTTTCTTC